>ML303020.1:0-57006 GCA_005239505.1 Nicotiana paniculata
ATTATGATGGCTCAGGCCGGTTGTCCTTATCATGTATGCGCATGTTAAATTGTTAAGAATTCTACTACAGATTTTGAGTGTTCATATATATTTTTAAAGGAAAGAAAAGAATAATGAGGTAGAAATTTTATATTCACTTCCAGTATTTATTTGAATTACTGTTATTTTAAATGTTTATTGCTTTTATCATCCTTGTATGTCCGTTACTGATATTATTTCTTGCTAATCATTTTGTTGGACCTTAGTGAGTGTCAAGTCGACCTCTCGTCACTACCTCTTTGAGGTTAGGCGAGATACTCATTGGGTACATATTTGTTATGCACTCATGCTTCACTTCTGTACTTAATTGTACAGGTTTTGAGGCTGGTGCATCTGGTTATCAGACCAGAGCTCGATTCTGATATTAGTTGGACCCGAATTCACGATGAGCTGCTTCTCCTGACGATCCTCGGCTGCACCATGGAGTTTTCTTCTGCTTATTTCCCGTCTAGTACTTTCAGACAGTGGGATTGTATATTATGTTTTGTATATTTGTTAGTATGCCCGTAGGACTTGTGACACTAGTTCCTGGCACACACGTAGTTGTTATTTTTGTTTGCGGGTCTGTATATATATATATATTGGCTCACTCCTCTTTATGACTGTTTTTTTCGGTAAAAATGGCTTACTATATTTTTTTTCAATTAATGTTTGAACTTTAAAACTTAGCACGTATTGGTATGTTTAACCAAGCATGGGAGAAATCCTTATTTAAGTGTGGGCTTGCCTAACCCCGGTGTTGGGCTCCATCACGGCCTGAGTTAGTATTTTGGGTCGTGACAACATGGTATTAGAGCCCTAGGTTCACGTAGGTATCACAAGTCATGGGCAAACCTAGTAGAGTCTTGCGAATCGGTATAGAGACGTATGTACTTATCTTCAGGAGGCTATAGGATTTTAGGAAAACCTCTCCTTATTTTTATTCCATCGTGCAGTCAGTGGTTTACTAAATTTCATTCTTTTATTCTCTCACAGATGGTGAGGACGCGTGCATCCGGATGTTCCAGACCCGAGAGGGGACACTACCCTCGTTGTTCGAGGCCGTGGCAGAGGCCGGGGGAGAGCACCGGCCCGAGGTAGGGGACGAGGGCGTCCCCGAGCTATTCCAATCATACCACCATCAGAGAACCCTACTTTAGAGAAGCAGGGTGAGGTGCCCCCAGCAGGTCCTGCTCCAGTGGACTTTATGACGGCGCCAGGATTCCAGGAGATCATGGGCCGTATGATGCGGTTCATGGACACCATGTCCCAGGCCGGTTTATTTCCGGCAGATCCTGCCACATCTCAGGCGAAAGGGGGAGCCCAAACTCCTACCGCCCAGGCTGCACGTCAGGAAGCAGCATTACATCATACCATGGGTACACTATATGTGAGCGGGGCGCAGCCTGTAGCACCAGCAGCTGAGCCCAGGCCAGCTGCGGACGATGATCAGTAGAATTTATTGGATAGATGGACTCAGTTTCACCCTCCAGTCTTCGGGGGTGACGGGGCGAGGATGCCCATGATTTTGTTGACAGGTGATTGGACAGACTGCACAATATGAGGATATTAGAGTCCCATGGGGTGGACTTCACTACCTTCCAGCTAGAGGGAAGAGCTCGTAGATGGTGGCAGTCTTATATTCTCAGCAGGCCAGCAGATTCTCCTCGCATTACCTAGGAGCAGTTCACTCAGATGTTTCTAGACAGGTATATCCCACCCTCTGAGAGGGAAGAGCTGCGTTATCAGTTTGAGCAGTTGGATTAGGGACAGATGTCAGTGACATATTATGAGGCTAGATTCTCAGAGTTGTCTCGCCACACACTTATGATATTGCCTACTGATGCTGAGAGAGTGCGGAGATTTGTAGCAGGGCTGCACTCCGGTATTAGGGACAACATGGCCCGAGAGGTGCAGATGGGGACTCCCTATCAGCCGGTGGTCGAGATAGCTCGTCGAATTGAGGGCTATCGATCGAGAGGCAGAGAGAAGGGTCAGCAGGACAAGAGAGCCAGATTCTCCGGGGATTTCAGAGGTGCCTAGTTAGGGGCAGAGGTCAGTTCAGTAGAGGTCAGCCCAGCAAGCCTCCATATTCAGCATCCCCACAGCCCAGCGAGGGCTCATTTCAGCGCCATGCTAGAGCGTTCCTACCACCCTCCATCCATTCAGAGTTCACCCAGTGGTTATCCCAGTTATTTGAGATTCCCTAGTCCCTACTTCGATGCTTTGCCAGAGAGTACACATCGCTCTCCGGCCATTCAGGGTTCCTCTTCGGGATAGTAGGCTATGATACCCAAAGGTTGTTATGAGTGTGGGGATCCAGGTCATATGAAGAGGCATTGTCCCAGGTTTTGGGGCAAAGCGGTGCAGCAGGATTATCAACCTATGGGTCAAGTACCAGTCGTCAGGCCACCTAGAGCTGGGGGATAGGTTGGCAGGGGTCGTCCTAGAGGTGGAGGATAGTCAGGGGGAGGTCAGCCAACTCCTGTTCATTTTGGCGGGGCTTAGTCTTCCGGTGCTCTAGCTAGATTCTATGCTATCCCGGCCAGATCAGATGCAGTGACCTCAGACGCCGTGATCACAGGTATTATTACAATATGTGGTAGAGAGGCATCTGTGTTATTTGATCCAGGATCCACTTATTCCTATGTTTCGGTCTTATTTTCTCATTTTCTGGATGTCCCTCGTGAGTTCTTGGGTTCTCCTATTTATGCGTCCACTCCCGTGGGCGATTCTATGGTTGTAGACCGTATTTGTCGTTCCTGTGTGATTTCATTTTGTGGGTTCGAGAGTCGTGCGAATCTCCTATTGCTCGACATGGTTGTTTTAGAGATTATTTTAGGCATGGCTTGGCTATCTCCTTATCATGCCATGCTATATTTCCATTCCAAGACAGTTGCTTTAGCCATGCCAGAGTCGCCTAGGCTAGAGTGGAGAGGTTCCTCAATTAGTGCAGCCAGTCGGGTTATTTCATTCCAGAAGGCTCGACACATGGTCGAGAAGGGTTGTCTGTCCTACCTCACCTATGTGTGGGACACCACCGCCGAGTCTCCGACGATTGATTCAGTTCCAGTTGTTCGAGAGTTTGCTGATGTATTTCCTTCGGACCTTCCGGGCATGCCTCCGGATCGTGTTATTGATTTCTGCAGTGATTTAGCTCCAGGCACCCAACCTATATCTATTCTTCCATACCGTATGGTCCGAAACAGTTGAAGGAGTTGAAGGAGCATCTTGAGGAGTTATTATCTAAGGGGTTCATCAGACCGAGTGTATCGCCGTGTGGTGCTCCAGTTCTATTCGTGAAGAAAAAGGATGGGTCCATGCGGATGTGTATTGATTACCGCCAGTTGAACAAGGTTACCATTAAGAACAAGTATCCTTTGCCACGCATCGATGATTTGTTTGACTAGTTGCAGGGTGCTCGTGTGTTTTCTAAGATTGATTTGAGATCGGGGTATCATCAGTTAAGGATTTGGGCTGCTTTTCGTAGAAGATATGGCCATTATGAGTTCCTGGTGATGTCCTTTGGCTTGACTAATGCCCCAGCAACATTCATGGACTTGATGAATAGGGTGTTCAGGCAGTATATTGATTCCTTTATCATTGTCTTCATTGATGACATTTTGATTTACGCACGTAGCTTGGGGGAGCACGAGCATCATTTGAGAGTTGTTCTCCAGACTTTGCGAGAACAAAAGCTATATGCTAAGTTCTCCAACTATGAGTTCTGGTTGGATTCCGTGGCATTCTTGGGGCATGTGGTATCCGAAGAAGGTATCAAAGTTGATCCTCAGAAGATCGAGGCAGTTCAGAGTTGGTCGTGTCCTACTTCAGTTACAGAGATCAGGAGCTTTTTGGGCTTAGCAGGCTATTATCGCTGATTTGTGGAGGGGTTCTCTTCTATTGCATCCCCATTGACTAGATTGACATAGAAGAATGCCCCATTTCGATGGTCTGACGACTGTGAGGCGAGCTTTCAGAAGCTCAAGACAGCATTGACCTCAGCACCAGTTCTAGTATTGCCTTCCAGTTCTGGGATGTATACAGTATATTGTGATGCTTCACGCATTGGCTTGGGGTGTGTATTGACGCAGGAGGGGAGATTTATTGCTTATGCTTCACTCCAGCTGAAGGTTCATGAGAAGAATTACCCTGTGCACAATTTTGAGTTGGCGACGATTGTTCATACTCTTAAGATTTGGAGGCAGTACTTGTATGGACTGTCCTTTGAGGTTTATACAGAGCATCATAGCTTGCAGAACTTGTTCAAGCAGAAGGATCTTAATTTTAGGCAGCGCAGATGTCTTGAGTTGTTGAAGGATTATGATATCACCATTCTTTATAACCCGGGCAAGGCGAATGTGGTAGCAGATGCTTTGAGAAGGAAGGCGGAGAGTATGGGTAGCTTGGCTTATATTGCAGCAGAGGAGAGAACTCTAGCATTGGACATTAATTCTTTGGCCAATCGCCTGGTGAGATTAGACCTTTCAGGGCCCCATCGAGTTCTTGCAGATGTGGTTGCTCAGTCTTTGTTAGATGGGGAGATTAAGGCTCGGCAGTATGATGATCCGTGTTTGGCGGAGCTACGTGAGACAGTGGTTCAGGGTAGGGCCAAGGAGGTTATTATTGGCGAGGATGGTGTTCTGAGACTTCAGGGTCGCTTATGTGTTCCTAAGGTTGATGGCCTGAGGGAGAGGATTCTAGAAGAGGCACACAGTTCTCGGTATTCTGTACATCCTGGTGCTACGAAGATGTATCGTGATTTGAAGCTGCATTACTGGTGGAGGCGAATGAATAAGGACATTGTGGAGTATGTGGCTAGGTGTCTTAATTGCCAACAGGTTAAGTATGAGCACCAGAGGCCAAGAGGCCTACTTCAGCAGATGCCCATTCTTGAGTGGAAATGGGAGTGCATCACCATGGACTTCGTGGTTGGGTTGCCTAGGACCTTGCAGAAGGTTGACGCAGTTTTGGGTCATTGTGGATAAATTGACCAAATCGGTGCATTTCATTCCAGTAGCTACTACTTATACTTTTGAGAGGTTGGCCCAGATCTATATTCGGGAGATAGTCCGGTTGCATGGGGTGCCAATGTCAAATGTATCAGATCGAGGTCCTCAGTTCACCTCGTACTTCTGGAGAGTATTGCATAGTGAGATGGGTACCCAAAAAACCTCAGCACATCATTTCACCCTTAGACTGATGGTCAGTCGGAGCGTACAGTTCAGATATTGGAAGACATGATCAGGGAATGTGTGATTGACTTCAGAGGTCAGTGGGACCAGTTCTTGCATTTTACTGATTTTGCTTAAAATAATAGTTATTAGTCCACCATTGAGATGATACCATTTGAGGGTTTGTATGGTTGGCGATGTCGTTCTCCTATCGAGTGGTTTGAGCCTGGCGAGGCTAAGTTATATGGCACCGACTTGGTGAGGGATGCTTTGGAGAAAGTGAAGTTGATTCAGGAGAGGCTCCGCACAGCACAGTCCAGACAGAAGAGTTACGCGGATCAGAGGGCGCGTGATGTATCATTTATGGAGGGAGATAGGGTCCTGTTGAAAGTCTCGCCTATGAAGGGTATTATGAGGTTTGGGAAGAAGGGAAAGCTAAGCCCGAGGTTTATAGGTCCCTTCGAGGTGTTGAGGCGAGTTGGGGAGGTTGCTTATGAGATGGCCTTGCCTCCTAGTTTATCAGCAGTTCATCAAGTTTTTCATGTATCTATGCTTCGGAGGTACCACGCCGACATCTCTCACGTGGTTGATTTCAGCACTATTCAGTTAGATGAGAGGTTGGGCTACGAGGAGGAGCCAATTTCTATTATTGATAGACAGGACCGCTAGTTGAGGTCCAAGAGAGTTTCTGCCAAAAAGGTCCAGTGGAAGGGCCAACCAGTTGAGGAGGCGACCTAGGAGTCCGAGGAGGACATGCGGAGCAAATATCCACACTTATTCAACACTTCAGGTATGATTCTAGACCCGTTCAAGGACGACCATTTGTTTAAGAGGTGGAGAATGTAACGACTAGACCGGTCATTTTGCGTTATCGGACCCCGTTCCCCTAAATGAAACATCCCATAGCAGCTTATTGTTATTTATGACTTGCGGGAGCAGGTGGTCTGGGATTCGGCAGTGTTTAGAGTGCTATAAGAACACTTGGTTCCTTAAGGTTGGCCTTTAAGCCCAAGTTTAACTTCGGTCAACATTTTGGGTAAAAAACCTCGGAATCGAGTTTCGATGATTCTGGTAGCTTCGTATGATGATTTCGGACCTAGGCGTATGTTCGGAATGGGTTTCTGATGACCTGGGAGCCTTTCGGCGCCCAATATTGAAATTAGAAGTCCCTTAAGTTCCTATTGTGGTTTGGGACGTGTTTTTATGTTATCGAGGTCCGAACGAAATTATAAGACCATGAATAGTCCTGTTATGTCATTTATGACTTGCCTGCAAAATTTGGTGTCATTCCGAGTAGCATAGTTCGGTTCGGCACGTTGTTAGCAAAGTCAAGAAAACTTAAAGTTCCTAAGTTTTGTTCTAGGGGTTTTGAGGTGTGATTTTGAGTTTTAGCGTTGTTTTGGGTGTTCCGAAGGCTCGAGCGAGTCCGTATTATGATTTGGGACGTGTTGTTTTGGTATGATTCCAGAACCGTTCGAGGATGAAAGTTTGTTTAAGAGGTGGAGAATGTAACGACCCGACCGGTTGTTTTGCGTTATCGGACCCCGTTTTCCCCTAAATGAAACTTCCCATAGAGGCTTTTTGTGATTTACGACTTGCGGGAGCGGGTGGTCCGGGATTTTGAGGTATTTAGGGTGCTATAGGAACACTTGGTTCCTTAAGGATGGACTTTAAGGCCAAGTTTGACTTCGGAATTGAGTTTCGACGATTCTGGTAGCTTCGTATGATGATTTTGAACCTGGCGTATGTTCGGAATGGGTTTCTGATGACCCGGGAGCATTTCGACGCCCAATATTAAAATAAGAAGTTCCTTAAGTTCCTATTGTGGTTTGGCATGTGTTATTGTGTTATCGAGGTCCAAATGGAATTCCGAGACCAGAATAGTTTTGTTATGTCATTTATGACTTGCCTGAAAAATTTGGTGTCATTCTGAGTAGTATAGGTCGGTTCGGCGCGTTGTTAGCGAAGTCAAGAAAACTTAAAGTTCCTAAGCTTGGTTCTAGGGGTTTTGAGGTGTGATTTTGAGTTTTAGCGTTGTTTTGGGTGTTCCGACGGCTCGAGCGAGTCCGTATTATCATTTGGGACTTGTTGGTATATTTGGACGGGGAAAACTCGGGTGGGCCCAGGTGCCTCCCGAACACCACATGAGGCCAAAAACCAGCTGAAATAGTTGTTGGTGCACTTGTTCTGGTGTGATCCGCAGGTGCGATTGCCCAGTCGCAGATGCGAGACTGCTCCTTCGGTCCTAGCCTCGCAGGTGCGACCTCCAGCGGGTAGTCCATTTCTCGCAAGTGCGGACAAAATTCCGCAGGAGCGGAGCCGCAGGTGCGGTCTCCTCTCTGTAGGTGCGGGCCCAGGTTTCCTCGTACATTTCCGCAGGTGCGAGCCTTTGCTCGCAGGTGCGGTCCTCGAGCCGCAGGTGCGGAAACACTGTCAGACAGTGTGTTTCTTAAATACAGGATTCTTCATTATTTCTTCATTTCTTCCTCCATTAGAACACCTTTAGAGCTTGGGAAAAAGGCTTAACGACCCAACCACTGAAAGGTAAGTAGATTCTATCCTAGAGTTAGTTAATGCCTGCATTCTTAGTGGAATTTAACTACTTAATTAGTGAAAATTTAGGAATTTGGGTAGTAACCTAGGGCCTTCGAGAATTTAGAAAATTACCCGCGAATTGGCTATGAAATCATTAAAAAACCATATATTAATGATCCTTAGGCTATGGGCGAGTGTTTCCTTCGAAAGTTTTTTGAATCCGAGCATGCAGGCCAGGGTTGGATTTTAGGATTTCTTCTAGTATGGCGAATTTGACTTAGTAGTAGGAGGATTTCCTTACTTTGAGCATAAATTGATGGATTTGTATAACATTTGGCTAGTTTCGAGTCCTGGGGTGTAGAGTTCGGTGTTTTGGGCATGTTCTTGGTCCGGGGAGTAGATTCGACACGAGGTGAGTCTCCTTTCTAACTTTGTACGGGGGAAACTGTCTCCCTAGGTGATTTAAATTCTATTTGTGATAATTGTGGGGGCTACGTACGTACAAAGTGACGAGAGTTCGTACGTAGCGGCTATCATTGTTATGTCCAGGTAGTTAGGCCTACACCATGCTTTATGTTTTCCTTGAAATGAACTATATGCTTAGTGAATTAATGTTACACGCGGCTTGTTTCCTGAGATCATGGAATTAAAGAGATTTTAAGGATTTGATCACGAAGAGTAATTTATAAAGAACGAATGTGTGGATTGTGTGTGCATGTGACCGCTTCGCAATTTACATTCCGCGAGCGGAGTGTTATTCCCCTACTCTCATGGGAGCAGGCCGTACGCCACAACGAGATTGAAAGATATGTGTATATATATATATATATATATATATATATATATATATATATATATATATATATATATATATATATATATATATATATATATATATATATNTGCACTGCCGAGGATCGAACGACCCGAACCATAATATATATATATATATATATATATATATATATATATTATGGTTCGGGTCGTTCGATCCTCGGCAGTGCACAGATATGATCATTATGATGGCTCAGGCCGGTTATCCTTATCATGTATGCGCATGTTAAATTGTTAAGAATTCTATTATGGGTTTTGAGTGTTCTGATATATTTTTAAAGGAACGAAAAGAATAATGAGGTAGAAATTTTATATTCACTTCCAGTATTTATTTGAATTACTTTTATTTTAAATGTTTACTGCTTTTATCATCCTTGTATGTCCTTTACTGATATTATATCTTGCTAATCATTTTGTTGGACCTTAGCGAGTGTCAAGTCGACCTCTCGTCAGTACCTCTTCGAGGTTAGGCGGGATAACTCATTAGGTACATATTTGTTTATGTACTCATGCTGCACTTCTGCTCTTAATTGTATAGGTTCTGAGGCTGGTGCATTTGGTTATCAGACCGGAGCTCGATTCTGATCTTAGTTGGTCCCGACTTCACGGTGATCTGCTTCTCCTGACTATCCTCGGCAACACCATGGAGTTTTCTTTTGCTTATTTCCCGTCTATTTCTTTCAGACAGTGGGATTGTATATTATGTTTTGTATATTCTGTTAGTATGCCTGTAGGACTTGTGACACTAGTTCCTGGCACACACTAGTTGTTATTTTGGTTTGCGGGTCTGTATATATAAAAACGGCTTACTATCTTTTTTTCAATTAATGTTTGAACTTTAAAACTTAGCACGTATTGGGATGTTTAACCAAGCATGGGAGAAACCCTTAGTAATTTAAGTGTGGGCTTTCCTAACCCCGGTGTTGGGCGCCATAACGAACTGAGTTAGTATTTTGGGTCGTGACATCTACGTTAGATGTTTCAAACATCATTGGGATGTGCAGATGTTTCAAACATCTATCATGATGTTTGAAAAAACTCGATGGTAGTGGAAGGTGAAAAAAAGTACAAGGACATAAAAACATGAACATCAACATCAAACTGATATTAAATATCAACCTAGTTAATACTTCAAGGATTAATCATCAACCTAATGATCTTGTGGATAATTATACGTTAATTATACAAATTTAGATATTATTTAGTTCTCCAATAACATCAACATCAAATTATCAAAACAAGTACAACAACAAAGTCACTAAGCCACAGTGGAGTTGCTTGTTCCTTCAGTTCTCTTCTGGCAAGTAGTTCTTTTGTGGCCAGTTCTTTTGCGTATGGAACATCTATTTTGCTTCTTTTTTACTTCCGTGTTTGCTGGAATCCTCTTTGTCTTCCTTCTTCCCATTTAAATTTCACATGAAGGTGGATGTATTTTTCTTTCAACAAGCTCAGGAGGATCCTCCCAACATTCTTCAGAAGGCACCAGATTAATTTCTATGAAATATGCATTCACGTATGTGTCTATATAATAAAAGTCAGATGTATAGTGATAAATGCTCATTCCATATTGAGCACCAAACTCAACTCTAAAGGATGCCATAGCGTGTGGAAAATGTATTTTTTTCTAGGTCAAACTCTCCACAAGAACATGTTATGTTGTGTAGATCAACTTTTGCAACTGCACCATGACCGGTGATGCTAAAAACATGTTGCCTTTTTGGATGGACCAATAGCATGTTGCCCCAAAGTTGCATTTTTATTAATCTTCTTTTCAACTGAAGGGACACAAATGGTTGGAGTGTCAAGGAACTTACGCCTCTCATGGAATTTTTGAGCAAACCTGATGTTAACATCATCGAATAGGGCAGTGATGGGTAATTCTCTTTCGAGTAGAAACATTGAGTTAAAAGGCTCAGAAATATTTGTGGTCAATACTTCATACCTGAAATAAGGACATATAAGACTTTTTTAGAATTTGGAATATAAGCAATAAGGGTCAAACATCTTGTAGAAATGGAAATGCAGTAACATGTTTCATGTGAAGCCTGAAACATCTTAAGAGATGTTTGAAACATCGTAAAAGATGTTTGAAACACCTTCTTAGATGTCTGAAACATCTCGTAAGATGTTTGAACTGGGAAGTCCAGTAACTTGTTTCATAAGAGATGTTTCAAACATCTTAGGGAACGATTCTAACACCTCCAAAGATGTTTTAGCAGGGGAGTTCACATTAACGTACATATTACCAGGGAAGTGCGCTCTACTCCATTTATGAAACCCAACATCCTCCTCAAGATATTTGGAAACTCATACATCGTTATATTTGATTTGTTGAAAATGATCACCGAAATCATCAATCCTATATGCTTTAGCTGCAGAACAATAATGGTGAAACAAATCTCCGCAATGAAAATTTTTGCGACAAAAATTATCAGCAAGGTGCCTCATGCAAAACCCGTGATGAGTTTGAGGGTACAATTTTAAGATACCATTTGCTATGCTTATGTGCCTATCAGAAATTATACACAACTCAACATTGTCAAGGTGTATATTGGACAATTGTTCAAAAAAATATTCATATGCGGCATCACACTCCTTTCTACTACACAAACTTCCACAGGAAAAATATGGTTCTCTGAGTCCTGTGCCACGGCAGATAACAACACTCCACGATACTTTCCCGTCATAAACGTCCCGTCATCAGCTATGACTTTCTTCATAAAGAAAAATCCCTGAATCCAAGCTTCATCAGCTACAAAAAAGAACTAAAACTTCCCTTTGTTATCAAGCTTCAGTGTCGTCTTTCTTCCCTCATTTGCCTTCCTAAGTGCGTAGCGGGACGCATCTAAAATTTTATACACGTGCTCTGGAGTCCCCCTTACCATAGCCTTTTCAATATGACCTCCCTTCATACACTTCCAATAACTAACACTACAACCCAAATTTAAACGAACTGTTTCCAGAATTTCTTTGTTAGATGGACCTCTACCCTCTTCAAACTTAGTATTAATGTATTCACCAATGACATCCGATGAGGCATATGGATGCTTTTCTGTAAGATGCTGTGACTCGCATGTGTGCTCATTCTTCTACCTCGTAATATAAAACATGTCAGTACTTATATGTTTGACGGCTCGTAACCACCACTTGCAATTGTTGTCTACACATTTGACACCGTACACAAATTTAGTTCTATTCATTGCTTTGAAACAGAAAGGAGCCTTCAAGGAAGCAAGCTTCAATGACACAACTAGCTCGCCCTTGTTTTTGGAACTTAAACCCTTGTAAATCATGGTTTCGTCTTCATAATTATGTCTTTTTTGTGTTGGTCAGTTATACCTATCGTGAGTTACTTTCAACTCCAGGAAAGTTTGCATATTCTTCTTCTTCGATTTCTGGTATATCCATATTCAAAAGATCTATTTTTGAAATATCGCTATTCAAAAGATCTTCTTCAATATCATCTAATCCTTGCCTATTATGTTGTTCCATTAGAGGTGAGTTTGAAAATTCTATCAATCTTTCAACCACATATACCCTTAGAATGGGCTTATTTTCATCTTCCAAATAATAGCTCAAACAATCATAATTTTTATTTTAAAGGGAGCTACATGTAATGACCCAATCGGTCATTCCGAGAGTTTAGCCCCGTTTCCCCCATTTCTGCTTCATTCTTGTATGGTTCAGCTCTTTTATGTTGTGTTGGGTTGATTGGTTTAGGTTCGGAGTGGTTCTGGAGAGGAATGAGACACTTAGTCTCTTAAGTTGGTGATTTAGTTGAAAAAAGCAACCGGAAGTTGACATACAGTAAAAGGATCTCATAATGTGGGTTTTGTGGCTCGGATAGCTTCATTAGGTGATTTGGGACTTAGGAGTGTGTTCGGAATTGTCACGACCCAAAATCCAACACAGGTCGTTATGGCGCCCAACACCGGAGTCAGGCAAGCCAACATTTGTTTACTAGCGAGATTATCCTTATTTAACTTACCAACCCCACGTATTCCCATAGTTTTAAGCTTAGATCATTTAAATAAAAGCAGAAACATTAAACAACTTAAATAAATACAGCCACGATGATCGTGATCCAATATATATACAATCCCAAAATAAAGAGTCTACTATGTGCGTGCAAGGAACTAGTGTCACAAGGCAACAGGAGAACTAGTAGAATATACAAAAGATGATACAAACTGTACTGCTGTCTGAGAGGAGTAGACAGAAATAAACAAAAGTTAACTTCATAGCACTGCTGAAAATCGCCAAAGGAGGCAGCTCACCGTAGAGTCAGGTCCAGAATATATGTCAAGCTCCGGTCGGATAACCAGAAACACTAGCCTCAGAACCTGTACAATTAAGTACAGAAGTGCAGCATGAGTACATAAATATATATGTACCCAGTGAGTATCCCGCCTAACCCCGAAGAGGTAGTTACGAGAGGTCGACATGACACTCACTAAGTTCCAACAGTAATAATACAAAACAGGGTATAATAAAATGCAGTAGACATGTGAGACAGTAGGAAGCATATACCTATCAAATACAGAAATCCAAGAAACTACTGAAAATAAGAGACAATGTACACTTTCCTTTTCCCTCCAAATATCTGTCAAGTCAATATCAATGGAAACAGTACCAAATAGCCAAGCGCACACAAGGGTAATACAACCGGCTGGAGTCATAAGGAAATATCTATACATTGAATAGAAGTAAAGCTTCCCCCGCTCGCGAAGCATACCGGCGACTCGGGTGCTGACACATTTATATACAATTTCCATAAAGCTTTCCTCGATCGCGAATCATACTTGTGATTTGAGTGTTGACACACTTATGCTGGTTTATCATAAAGCTTCCCTCGATCGCGAATCATACATGCGATTCGAGTGCTGACTCTCAAACGTACATATATATATATATCGAAATATCAATAACTCAGTAGGGGCTATAACTGTAACAGGGATTAATCAACTGGGAGTTCAAGTGCAACTTTCCACATTTCCATATCAATTCAAAAGCAATAGGAAGCTCAAAGAACACCTAAAAAGATACATATAAGGCACATAGAGACATGCTTGTGAGCCCTAAAACTACCCGACATAGCATGATAGTCGCTACGTAGGGACTCTCGTCACTTAGTACGCAGCCCCCGAAATAATTACACACAGCACATATAACACCTATGGGGACAATTACCTCTTACAAGGTTATAAAGGAGACTCAACTCGTGTCGAATCTACCCCGCAGACCAAGGATGCACCCGAACTCCGAACTCTACACCTGAGGACTCGCAACTAGACAAATATGGTACAATGACATCAATGCATGCTCAAAGTAGCGAAATTATCCTATTTATTCAGTAATTCAACATTCCTGAAGAATTCCCAAAATCCAACCCCGGACCCGCACGCTCGAATTCCGAAAACTCACGAAGGAATCACTCACCCGAAGCCTAAGAATCATTAATATATGATTTCTACTTGAATTTATAGCAATAAATGGGTACTTCACCAATTTCTCAAGAACCCTAAGTTATTACCCAATTCTTGATTTTTCAATGATTTAGTAGTTAATTTAGCTAGAAGATCATGAATTAAACTAGTGTTGAAGTGGAATTAACTCACCTTAACAGTAGCTAGGTCGTAGTGTGCTGTCCCCAAGCTCACAAGACTCTAATGGTGGAGGAAAATGAATGAATGGAGTGAAATCCCAAGTTTCAAAGAATATATACTGCCTGGCCTACAGGGATTCCGCACCTGCGGCTCGGAGACCGCACCTGCGGTCTCGCGCCTGTGAGTTGGGGCTCGCACTTGCGGAACTGGACGGGAAGGGCTGGGTTTGCACCTGCGGAAGGATGGCCGCACCAGCGTTTCCGCTCCTGTGGACTTTTGTCTGCACCTGCGAGAAAAGGGGACCTCACCTGGGATTACACCTGCGATGCTTGGGACTGCAGGAGCGGTCCCGCACCTGCGACTGGGCAACCGCACCTGCGGTCACACCAGATCAGGTGCACCAGCAGCTATTTTAGATGGTTTTAGCTCCGTTGGGTGCCCGGGAGGCCCCTGGGCCCACCCGAGACCTCGTCCAAATATACCAACAAGTCCCATGTCATAATACGGACTCGCTTGAGCCTTCGAAACACCCAAAACAATGCTAAAACTCAAAATCACACCTCAAAACCCCAAGAACCAAACTTAGGAACTTTAAGTTTTCTAGACTTCGCTAACAACGCGCTGGACCGACCTATACTACTCAGAATGACACCAAATTTTGCAGGCAAGTCATAAATGACATAACAGAACTATTCTCGGTCTCGGAATTCCATTCGGACATCGATAACATAAAAACACATCCAAAACCACAATAGGAACTTAAGGAACTTCTTATTTCAATATATGACGCCAAAATTCTCCCGAGTCATCAGAAACCCATTCCGAGCATACGCCCAGGTCCAAAATCATCACATGAAGCTACCAGAACTGACAAAACTCAATTCCAAGGTTATTTGCCCAAAATGTTGACCGAAGTCAAATTTGGCCTTAAAGACCAACCTTAAGGAACCATTCGTTCCTATAGCACTCTATACACCTCCGACTCCCAGACCACCAGTCCCCGCAAGTCATAAATCATAAAAAGCCGCTATGGGATGTTTCATTTAGGGGAACAGGGTTTGATAATGCAAAACGACCAGTCGGGTCGTTACAGGAATGTCATTCAGAGGTCCGGAGTAGATTTAGGCTTGAATTAGCGAAATTGTATTTTTGGCAATTTTCGGTCAGCAGTGGAAAATTAGCTATCGGGGTCGGAAAAGAATTTCGGAAGTTGGAACAGGTTCGCTGTGTCATTTGGGAATCATGTGTAAATTCTCAGGTCATTCGGACGTGGTTTGGTTAGTTTCGGCATCGTTGGTGAATTTTGGAAGTTTAGAAATCCTTAGGCTTGAATTATGGATTGATTTGGTGTTTTGATGTTATTTTGGGTGTTCCAAGAGTTCGATTAAGTTTGGGTGATCATATTGACTTGTGGGTACAATTGGTTACGGATGAGTTTTTGGCATTAGAGTGTGCTGGTGTAATTCTGTTATGTGTTTCTGCAGATGCGGACGGGTGGCTGTAGGTGCGGATTAGTAGTCGTAGACGCGGCGTTTGTTTTGGTTGAGGTTCATCGCAGATGCGGAGATGTTACCGCACCTGCGAGCCCGCAGGTGCGGCTGTTTGGACTCAGGTGCGGAAAAGGGGAAATTAATGGGAACCGCAGATGCGCACCTGGGACCGCAGGTGCGATAAAGATGCCGCAAATGCGACAATCGCTGGGCAGGTCATATAAATAGATGCCTTTGCGAATTTTTGTCTTATTTCATCAATTTTTCATGCGGGTTGGAGCTTGTGGGAGAAATTTGAAGAGAGAATTCAAGGGAATTTCGTGGAGGTAAGATTCTTGGACCTAAAACTTATTTCTTTGGTGATATTTGACTGATTAAACATGAAATTTATGGAAATTAGTGGTTAAAAATTGGGGGTTTAGGGCTTGAAATTGGAGAGTTTAAATTGGGGATTGGAGGGGCCATTTGAGGTTCGATTTTGATGATTTGGTATGTATAGACTCGTGAGAGGATAAGGTTTCTAGTGTTGTGATTTTTATCAGATTTCGAGACGTGGGCCCGGGGGTCAGGTTTGGCCAATTTCGGGACTCTTGAGTAAATTTGATAATTTTCGAGTGGGCTTTGTTCCTTTCGCGTATTTTGATGATATGAATCTGATTTTGAATAGATTCGGGACGAATTGAGGCCGAGTTGAGTGGCAAGGGCATCGCAGAATAGATTTTCATCCGGTTTTAGGTAAGCAATGACTGTAAATCTTGTTCAGAGGGTATGAGACCCCGGACTCTTCATTGTATCACTAATTTGGAGTGGCACACATACTAGATGACGAGTGTGTGGCATGCACTGTTGGGGGATTGTGGCCTTGTCTGTCCCGAAGCAACTATTAAGTTGCATATTTGATTATAAATCATATGATATTTCATGTTTTAAAGATTACTACTATGTTTTTGGCGGAATGTCGTATTTGGGCCTCGTGCCATGTGTTTGGACCCTTTGGGGGCTTTTACTGCTATTCCTTACTGTGTTGAATTATGATTTACACTCAGTCATATTATATTTAACAGATTTTGAACTCAGTCTTATTTACTCTATTTTGAGGTATAACATGATATTTTGGGTCGAGTACCCCGTTTTACTGATAGACCGAGTGGCTTTTTGAGTGGTTTCTATGAGGCCGAGGGCCCATGTTGTGAGGATATTATGGGATCGGGCTACGTGTCGCAGCATGTTATACTATTTATGATGACTGAGTGAGGCCGAGTGCCTAATTTTTGAGGATATGATATGGGATCGGGCTGCACGCCGCAAAATGTTATTGATAGGCCGAGTGCCTGAGTGGTTGATGCCATGATTTGGCTTGTTATAGCTCTTGGGCTAAAGGAGCCCCTCCAGAGTTTGTACACACCCCCAGTGAGCGCACATACCTATTGAGTGCGAGTGCCGAGTGACGAATGACGAGTGATTGGGAGGCATGTGTGACTGTGAGGTTGCCTGAGGGGCTGATATCGAGTGATGGTGAGGCATGCTGAGTGACTGATTCTGAGGGATGTTATGCCCGAGGGGCAATTTATGAAATATGTTTTTGCTCGAGAGGCTATTTATGATTTCTATCATTTCTTTATTAAATTATCTTGATTTCTATGGAAACTATTGAAAGGTACATTTTCAAAGGAATTTTACTAAAATCGGCTATCAAGGGTTACAAATTGTCGTATCTATGAGTTTTTGAAAGAAGAATTGCATTTATTGTAGATTGATGACTTGTTTATGTGTTTCGTAGTTCTCAGACATTATTTACTTTCATTATTATTGAGTTGGCGTACTCACATTACTCCCTCCACCTTGTGTGCAGATTCAGGTGCTAGAGTGGAGTGAGCCGCTGGCCCATCCAGGGATTTCCAAAGAGTTTTGCAAGGTAGTTGCACGCGTCTGCAATCCTGCTTTTCTCCTTCTTATTTATTTAGTAGACGCACTCCCTAGACTTATTTTGTATTAGAGATATTGTTTCATATTTATGTATTTTCTTTAGATGCTCGTGACCCAGTGACTCCGGGATTTTGGGTAGTGTTTAAACATTTGGCTTTCTTGTGATTTAAAAATGCTTAACTGAAACTCTTATGAAATATCGGTTCGAAATTTATATAAAACAAGAGTTCTTTATGTTAATTGGCTGGCCTAGTACTTCGATAGGCACCATCACGGCCAGGGGTAGTTTTGGGGTCGTGACACTATATTATTGTGCTTTTCATCACTGCTATGCATGTAAGTTATGGACATGTCACTCGGATAACAAGTTAATTCACAACCGGCAATAATCTTGTCAACAAGCTTTTCATACGTAACATCCATACACACCTTTATTAGAACAATCTCTTTACTCTTCGAACGCCAGGTAAAACGTGTAGAGGACTCCACCCATTAACCATGACAATCAACTCCCAATACAATATAATCAACGATTTTGTAATGGAATACCTGCAAATATCACAAATATATAAATAATTGGTATAACGAATCAACATTTTTGCAAACATCCGAATGATGTTTCTAACTTTCTAAGAATATGTTTAAAACATCTTGAGAATATACTTAGGATGTTTGAAATATCCTAAGAGGATGTTTGAAACATCTTGAAAGGACTTTCAGGATGTTTGAAACAACTACCTACAATTATATCAGGATGTTTTAAACATCTCACAGAATGTTTTAAACATCTCATAGGATGTTTGAAACATCTCGTCAAACATCTCACAGGATGTTTAAAGAATCACAAAATCTAAATCCTGCATACGAAACAAATACGATTAAACATCAATCTTTACATACCAACAGTGATGAATAGACTAAATATCTCCCTTGAAATAATGCATAAGTCAATTTAGCAAATCACGATCAAGTGTTTCTCAATGGTGCAATGGTCAATCTTTAATTGTTCTTCTTCTTTTTTCACTAATCTTTCTCAACAAAGAACAAGAACCTCAAAGAAGAAGATATGTGAAAAATAATGTCGGGATTAAATAAAGAAGAAGAAGAGATTGAAAACATCAAAAGAAAGAATAAGTAGAAGAAGAACAAGAGATGTAGGTTTTTATGAATTGGAAATGAGGAATGGGGCTGGGAGCGGGAATGGGAGCTGGGGAAGGTTTTCGTTTTTAGAGAGGGTGGGGCCCATTTGGGGCAGTTGTGATAATTGTAAAAGTTTAGATTTTTTTTTCAACCTAGTTATAAATATTAAACATTAACAATGAAAATATCTTTTTTACACCAATCTTAACACTTTTATCTTACAAATTTCTTTAAGTGTTAAAAAGTCCTATAAATTTAATTCCCCCATCTGAAACTGGGGCAGAAGTTTTTATATTTTTATGAAGAATCGATTTCAACAGTCGTAAGTATACAAACCCATAATTTTGAGTCTATTTTAAGCCTTCAAGCGACCATTTCATCTAACCCTATATAAAAGCCTTCAAAATGAAGACCTCACAGTCAGCCTTTAAGAATGCCAAGGGTAGCACACAATGAGCAATAGTTCTCACCCGACACAAAACGATGTCCAGTTTCCCGGACAAGAAAGTTAAAAAAAAGAAGAAAAAAAGAAAAAATGAATGAAAATGAGAGTCTTACTGGTGAAAACCCTGATGGGCATTGTAAACTGATAGTGAGTAGAGATTAAAAAAAATAAGGGAGGCCGGTTGGTGAAAATCTTGTAAGGACACCACTGTTCCAAGGTGAGCTATGAGTTTGATGCAAATGATTGACATAATGAGGCCCAATTTAAAAGATGAAAGGAAACAACAAGAAGAAAAATTAGATTGGTTGGATAAATTTGGCCGCTCAGACCAAAATGCATGTCATGATTACTAAAGTTGGCTACCACATTCAAATTAGCCCCTTCTTTCTTTTTCCTCTAAAGGGGAATTTTCAGCTAAATATTATCCCTTTTCACTTTTACATCACGTCATTGTGTCCTTTTGCTTTATTATTTTGAGTCAGGATTTGTCAAAAGAAGCAAGAAATGATTTCGAAATATGCTATCAGCTCTCTAGTTGCACAAAACAAATTCTGGCCCATCACATCAAATAAGACATAATCCAAGAAGCAATGTGCACAATAAGTTGTTGAAGTCAAAAAAGACAAAAGGACTCTTGCAAACACAAGTTTTAAAGATATGTTTGCTGGTCCATTTGTTACAAGCCGGCAAAGAAAAGGCCACAACATTGGCCATGATTTCCAAAAGTACAAAGTATAGGATTTGAGGTGTACACAGCATTGACGAGGGCGTAAATCTAACTGTGATCTTCTTTTGTTAATCAAACTTGAGAATCCCAATAAGATGGTTTAAGAAATCAGAAAGGTTCACCTAAGAAGAATTTTCTTGGTGGATAAAGTTGATAGCACCACAAACACAAATCGATAATGGGTGCAAGACAACTAAGTTTGATTCTAAAGGGATCGGGGACACCATAGACATTTGGGTACAAAGCAATCATTTTGGAAGTTGAAAGACCTGAGGTCTCGGAAGAGCAAAGATATAATCTCAATGTAATGTGGCCAACCACCAAGACAATCGATTTTGCAAAAGGTGGGTGGACAAAGTCAGGCTGCCTAGAACATCAAGACCACAAATGGATCACCACTTTAAAAAACTCACCATTCTTTCTTTTCTTGAAACATGAAGAAAATAGTATGTAAAATCAACTAGGAAAGAGTGGGACATCGTCCAAAAGGGAGTTCTTTAAACTTTTTGCCTTTTTTCAATAAAAATGAAGAAGGAGAAAAATCATCATCATCAAGTTAACACCTTACTTCTTTTCAGCACAAGGCACAAACATCCTCGTTGCAATTTGACCCTAGGACACAAACACCTTAGTGGTATTTTTAGGAGACAAACATCCTATCCTTTTTAGTACAGGGCAAAAACACCCTCGTCGATTCTTGACCCAAGGGAACAAATAGAAACATCCTATCACTTTTTAGCACAGGGCACAAACACTCTCGTCGCTTTTTGACCCTAGGTAACAAACACCTTAATGGCATTCTTAGTGAATAAATACCCTATTTCATTTTAGCACATGGCATAGACACCCTCGTTACATTTTGACTCTAGGTCACAAACACCTTAGATATTTTTAGGGCACAAACACCATATTTCTTTTCAGCACATGGCACAGACACTCTCGTTGCATTTTGACTCAAGGTCACAAACACCTTAGCAATATTTTTAGGGCACAAACACCCTACCATTTTTCAGCACAGGGCACCAACACCCTCGCTGCATGTCACGACCCAAAATCTGACATGTCGTGATGGCACCTATCGCAATACTAGGAAAGTCGACAACTCACAAGCAACCACTCATCTTTTACTTAAAGAATATGGAAATAAGCTTAAATAGTAATTTCTCATAACAACTAATAAGAAAATACCGCAACTCAATACAAAATCCCCCGAAATCCTAGTGTCAATGAGTACATGAGCATCTAATGACAACATAGTCCGACTCTTGAGACATTGTCTAGAAAGATAGAATAGTACTAATAAACTGAAAAGAAGAAGAGTCAAGGTCTATGGACGCCAAAGCAGCTACCTCAATAGTCTCCGAATAGATAAAGCTCCAAAGCTAACAACAGTCGTGCCCAGAAGCACTTGGATCTTTAGACAAAGTGCAAAGTGTAGTATGAGTACAACCGATCTAATGTACATAATAAGTATCGTAAATAAACACAGCAAGGTAAGAAGAGCACAAATTATTAATAATACTAGCTATCACCTGTGTAGTTTCATATTTAACTGCGGTGCAGAACAATATTGAAATGAACATATCAAGTCTAGTGAGAAAACATATGTATCTGTATGTGTACAGTTTCTCAAATACTTTGTTCAGACGATATCATGGCATATAGGTGTGATATGCAATTATATGAGATAAATGATCAAGGGAATTACAATTAAAGATGAAATGCAAAATCCAACAAAACACTATCCAGATTTCCTCAACTTACCATATTCGTTCCAAATCACTGATCAGTATTCCCAATAACCGCACACCATCAAGAGAGAAATACGAGAGGGTGACTCTAGGGGGATGGACCCGTATCCACACGCAAGCATAACCAATTGAATGTGCTTCCAGGCCCGCGTGATCACAGATTCAATATCATAACCCGCGCGGCGTGGTCACAAGCATAACAGTACAATCCGTTCGGCGTAGTCACATGCATAACAACACAATCCACCCTGCTTGGTCACACGCATAACAACACGATCCGTCCGGCATGGTCATAGGTACAACAACACAATCCACCCGGTGTGTCACATGAACAACAACACAATCCGCCCGACATGGTCACGGGCACCCAGTCAAATCGCATCATAATAAAGCAAATAAACAAGTATTTCATGTAAGAAACGAGTGAATAACAATTTTCATGTTTTTGGACTGGGATAAACGACATGTTAAAGTTTAGGTATGTGTAAGTGTACTGTCATAGCTCAAACCATCAACTTCATCAAAGAATAACCTTTATTAGTTCATTCAGGGATTAAACCCCCATATAGCCTAAAACGTGGCCCAAATAGTTCACAACAATGTCATAAATATGCGAGCATCATAGCTTAAGGTTTAACCGTCAATTTCTAGGCTTATGAGATCCCGAGCACAACCCGAACATGAATAAATAATCCCGATGACCGCACATGGCTTCATCCCCATGCATGTGCGCACCCAATAGCACGTAGCTATCACAATAATTCAGGCAACTAGCATCTCATCCAAGCTTAAATATGATACTTAAGTCAAGCAAATCAAATCACTACAATATCAAGCCCTTCCCAGGCATATCGACTTTCGGAAGGCTCAAATCTAGCCAAAAATAACACCAACACTATCAACAAAAGCTATAGGAATTGACTCCAAATAATAAAACTAAGATCTTTAACCAAAGTCAAAAAGTCAACTCAAAAAGTTAACCCCCGCCCACGTCTCGGAATACGATAAAATTAACAAAATCCGAACACCCATTAAACCACGAATCCAACCATACCAATATTACTCAATTCCGATTACAACTCAACCTTCAAACCCTCAAGTTAAAGCCTATGAATTTTCTACAATTTTTCCCAATATTTCCAACCCAAAACACTAATTAAATGATAAAAACAATGATAGATTCATGTATATTATCCAAATCCGAATTAAAATCCTCTACCCCAATCAATCCCTTGCAAATCCCTCCATGAATCGACTCAACCCAAGCTCCCAAAGTCCAATTATTAAATATTACTCTAACCCTCTTTTTGAATTATGCCCAGCGACTTCCGCTTTTGCTGACCAACAACCCCTTCTACGGCTCCGCACATGCAGAAAAATCATTGCAAGTGTGGCTTCAAATCAAGCCCACGGTCTCCACATCCCCGGTCGAAATTGCTCAATTGGGCTTCCTCTTCTATGGGCCACAAGCGCTTTTGTGCACATGCACCTGCGGACCAAGTCCACTTCTATGCCCCTAGGCCTCCTCAGCAATTTTGGCATCTGCAACCTATCCTCCGCATCTGCGACCTCGAAGGTGCGGAATACCCCTCGCACCTGCGCTCCCAGACCATCACTACAAATATTTCACATGTGGCGACTCCACCGCAGCTACGTGACCTCACCTGCGGCCACTCCCTCCGCGGTGCGATGACACCAGAAATTCAGCAATTCTCAGCAAATGCTCCAAGTCCAAATTTGATCCGTTAACTATTCAAATTTCACCCAATGCCCCCGAGACCCCATCCAAACATACTAATAAGTCTCAATACACGATACGAACTTATTCGACAACTCAAATCTCGTCAATCAACGACAAAAACACGAATCGAACCCCAATTCAAGCCTATTGAAACTAATGAATTTCCAACTTCTACAATTAATGCCAAAACCTATCGAACCAACTCCGATTGACCTCAAATTTTGTACCCAAATCATAAATGACACAATGGACCTATTCAAACTTCCAGAACCAAAATTTGATCCCAGTAACCACATAGTAAAATATCGATCAAACTTCTCAACTCTCCAAACTTTAACTTTTCCAACTTTCGCCAATTCAAGCCAAAATCAGCTACGGGCCTCCAAATCAATAACCTGACGCACTCCAATGTCCAAAATCAGCCTTCAGAGCTATCAAAATTATAAAATCTCCATTCCGGAGGCATTTATACATAAGTCAATATCCAGTCAACTCTTTCAACTTAGGCTTCCTATCTTGGGACTAAGTGTCCCAATTCATTCCGAAATACCCCGCGAACCCAACAAACCACCCCGACAAGTAACATAACCGCAATACAACATAAAATAAGAAATAAATAGGTTAACGGGGTTATAATACTCAAAACAATGGGTCGGGTCGTTACATTCTCCCCATTTTACACAAATGTTTGCCCTCGAACGAGTCTAGAATCAAATCTGGGGTCTCAAAATAGGAATGGATATCTTCTTTGCATCTCCTGCTCGGTCTCCCAAGTAGCATCCTTGACTGGCTACCCTCTCCATTTCACCTTCACTGAAGCTATATTCTTTGACCTCAACTTTCGAACCTGTCGATCCAAAATATCCAACGCTCCACATCATAAGTCAAATCCCCATCTAACTGAACCGTGCTGAAGTCCAAAACATGAGACGGATAGCTAAAATACTTCCAAAACATGGAAATATGAAACACTGAATGAACACTCGACAGACTAGGTGGCAATGCTAGCTTGTAAGCCACCTTCCCAATCCTCTCAAGCACATCAAAAGGCCCAATATACCGAGGGCTTAACTTGCCCTTCTTCCTGAACCTCATAACGCCCTTCATCAGTGAAACTTTGAGCAATACCTTCTCTTCCAAACTCTGAGCAATACCTTCTCTCCCACCATTTAAGCAACATCACGGACCTTCAAATCGGCGTAACTCTTCTGTCAAGATTGTGCGTGCGAAGCTGATCATTAAATCAACTTAACCTTGTCCAAAGAATGCTAAACCAAGTCAGTACCCAATACCCTAGCCTCACCTGGATCAAACCAATCAATCGGAGACCGGCACGACCTCCTATACAAGGCCTCATACGGAGCCATCTGAATATTCGACTGGTAGCTGTTGTTGTAGGAAAAATCTTCAAGCGGAAGAAACTGATCCCAAGAACCCCCAAAATCCATGACACAAGCATGTAACATATCCTTCAGTATCTGAATAGTGCGCTAAGATTGTCCGTTCGTTTGAGGGTGGAATGTTATACTAAACTCAACCCGTGTGCCTAACTCTCGCTGCATTGCTCTCCAAAACTATGGTATGAACTGCATGCCCTAATCTTGCGGATATAGATCTCAGCCAGTCTCTCCGAAGAATAGTAGTCCCAATTGGAATAAAATGCACAAACTTGGTTAACCGGTCCACAATCACCCAAATAGCATTAAACTTCCTCGAAGTCCGTGGGAGCCAAAAAAAGAAGTACATGGTGATACACTCCTATTTCCACTTCGGAATCTTAAGCCTCTGAAGCAATCTGCCTGACCTCTGATGCTCGTACTTCACCTGCTGACAATGTAAGCACCGAGCTACAAACCCCACTATATATTTCTTCATCCTCCTCCACCAATAGTGCTACTTCAAGTCCTGACACATCTTTGCGTTCCCTGGATGAATGGAATACTGCAAACCATGGGCCTCCTCAACAATCAACGCACGTAGCCCATCTACATTGGGCACACAAGTCTGAACTGCATCAGCAACACCCCATCATATCTAATAGAAACCTCCTTAGCATCATCACGCTGAACCGTGTCCTTAAGGATAAGAAAATGGGATCATCATAAGAACGCTCTTCGATGCGATCATATAAGGAAAATTGAGAAACCATAAAAGCTAGAGCCCGACTACGCTTCGAAACATCTAACCTCACGAACTGATTGGCCAAGTCCTAAACATCTGATGCAAGCGGTGTCTCACTAACAGGAATAAATGTAAGACTACCCACACTCGCTTCTTTCTACTCTAGGCATCGGCCACCACATTGTCCTTCCTAGGATGATACAAAAGGGTAATATCACAGTCCTTTAGAAGCTCCAACCATCTATGTTGCCTCAAATTTAGATCCTTTTGCTTGAAAAAATGTTGGAGACTCCGAAGATCCGTAAATACCTTAGAAGACACACCGTATAGATAATGCCTCCAAATCTTCAATGCATGAATGATGGCTGCCAACTCCAAATAATGAATATGGTAGTTATTCTCATGAGGCTTCAACTGGCGTGAAGTATAAGCAATCACTCTACCCTCATGCATCAAGACACACCCAATACCAATCCAAGAAGCATCACAATATACTCTATAAGAACCTCACACTCGTTACCACCTGAACGGAGCACTCTTTTGGGTCAACCTAGTTAAGGGCTCCGTAATGTACGAGAAACCCTCTACAAAGAAACGATAATATCCTGCCGAGCTGAGAAATTCTGAATCTCAGTAGCTGAAGACGGTCTGGGCCAGCTCGGAACCGCCTCCATCTTCTTCTGGGAACTTGGCATAAAGCTTCTTCTCTCTCAACCTCTGTACTACAATCCTCAAATGTTGTGCATGCTCCTCCTAGATACGTGAGTAGACCAGGATATCTTCAATAAATACTATGACAAATGAATCAAGATATGGCTGAAATACACTATTCATCAGATGTATGAATGTTGTTAGGGCATTGGTCAGCCCAAAAGATAACACTAGGAACTCGTATGGGCCTTAGTGGGTTCTGAATGCCGTCTTCAGAATATCCGAGTCATGAATCTTCAAATGGTGGTACCCTGACCTCAAGTCAATCTTGGGAACCATCCTAGCTCCTTGAAGCTGGTCAAATAGATCATCAATGCGCGGCAAAGGATATTTGTTCTCAATTGTAACTTTGTTTAGCTGCCTATAGCCGATGCACATTCACCATTCTTCTTCATAAACAGAACTGGCGCACCCCAAGGCGACACATTAAACCTAATGAATATCTTATCAAGGAGTTCCTGAAGTTACTCTTTCAATTCCTTCAACTCTGCTGGTGCCATACGATATGGAGTAATATAAATGGGTTGAGTGCTCAGCACCAAGTCAATACCAAAATCAATATCCCTATCGCGTGGCATGCCCGGCAGTTCTGTAGGAAAGACAAGAGCAAGAACTTGGCACTCCTAACCAGTCTAGCGTGGCGACTGATTAATAATACCAATTCTCTATGGACCGAAATCATATCTAGTAAATACACTACTACTAAGGAAAAAAATCAATCCTCTTTTATATGGAAAATTATATTGAAGAGATGGTACTATTGCAATATAGGAACTAGATGGGGAATTAACAATAACCCCTCTCTTAATATATGGGAATCAAACTGAATTCCTAATGTAAAAAATCTTAGAAATACTATTGAAGGCCCCCTAAATCAACATGAAGACAAAATTACAGTGGGTAAAATTAGGAACGAGAACAATTGGACTTTCACAAACATATCTTTTGATCTCCCAACATGCATTACTAACAACATTAACGTGATTGGCATCTATAACTCTCAACCTGCTGGCAATAGCAACAACATATGGAGCCTGACCTCAAATGGTATTTTCTCAACCTCGTCTTGCTATAATATCATTGACAAAAATGGGAAAAGCATAAAAGGCTTTACCTGGATCTGGAAATTAAGATGCCCTAATAAAATAAAAAAATTTATCTAGAAATGCTACAATGATAGACTACCCACTAGATGATGCCTAGTAAAAATATGGACTAATATCAACATTAATTGCCCAACATGTAAACAACAAGAAGAAACCATCCACCACATTTTTCGGGAATGTCACATTATTAAACACCTATGGTGGGAATATGGTATTAGCTACAATAGTGCTACAAACCATACTCACTGGATCGACCAACTCAAGGAAGCAAACCACACCTTTCACTACAAATACCTTCAGTGGGTAGAAATCTTCTCGTTTGCATTATGGAAAATATGGAAGAATAGAAACCACAATAATCATAATAACAGAAGTTGCTACCTAAATTGGAATACCATTATCAACCAGGCATTAGAACACAAACTACTGACTGAGAAAGGTATGACAAGCACGACCCAAAAACATATTAAAATAAAGTGGCATAAGCCGCCAAAAGAATGGCTCAAATTTAATATAGATGGAGCTTTTAATGGAAACAATCGTCAAGGAGGAGTAGGTGGTTTTGCAAAAAACAATACAGGTAGTTGGATTATGGCTTTCCACAAAAAAGTTGCAACCCTCTCAGCTACACAAGTGGAGCTTCAGGCCCTCCAGGAATGTCTTCATGCAATACTGGAGCACAACTTGGTATCGGTAGAAATAGAAACAGATGCATCAGAGGTCATAAATATCTTAGAAAATTATCATCCTACTTACACAAATTTAGTCCACGATTGCAGGTGGTTGATGCATCAAGAATAACAGAAGGGACAAGTGGTTCTCAAGCATAGCTTCAAATAGGGAAATGAGGTGGCACACGTTTTGGCAAGAATAGCACTACTACAGACCAACATAAATAAAATCGCTCTTTTGGTAACCCCCCCCCCCCCCCCCAGAACTGGCGATAGAAATATATCAAAAGGATCTGGAGGAAGTTTATTGTGTTAAATGTGTTTCGTCTAATATTTGTACTAAGTTGGTTGCTTTAGGAAACTATGTGCCTTGTAAGGCACTACTGCAAATGTTTGTAATATGTCGTAACAGGATGCTTAGCTATTAATATATTTTCCTTATTTCTAAAAAAAAAAAAAAATCACTCATATTTGTAAAATCGTGAAATATATTGGATCATTACTTGAGTGTAATTCCCGATGCATCCATGCTTGTAGCCGTTGATCATTTTATTTCCTTTCTAGGTTAGTTTTTATTATCGCATTTAGATATAAATATTTTCTCAAAAGCACATTATAAGTGTTTCTTAGCATAATAAGTGTTAATTCTCTTACACGCCTAATCACCTACATATTGTTCTCTGTGGGATTCGACACCGACTCATAGTTGGGTAAATTATATTGCATGTGACCGTGTACATTTACTTTTTAGTAGTTGATTTAGACGTCATCAACATGCACCAGTCCAATCGCATCATATTGGAACAAATAAATAAGTATTCATGTATGAAATGAGTGAATAGCATATAGCAAGCTCCTGGACTGACATAAACGATATGCTAAATTGTAGGCATGTGCAAGTGTACTATCATAGCTCAAACTAACAATTTAATTATAGAATAACATTTATCAGTTCATTCGGGGATTAAACCCCTATGTTGCCTCAAATGTGGCCCAAATAGTTCACAACAATGTCAAAAATATGCAAAGCATCTTAGCTTAAGGCTTAACTGTTAAATTCTAGGCTTACGAGAGCCTGAATACAACCCAAACATGAATAAATAATCTCATTGCCCGCACATGGGTTCACCCCCACGCAGGTGCGCACCCAATAACACGTCGCTATTACAACAATTCAAGAAACTAGTGCCTCATTCGAGTTTAAATAAGATCCTTACCTCAAGCAAATCAAATCACTCCGCTAGCAAGCCCTTCCCACGCATATCGACCTCCGAAAGGCTCGAATCTAGCCAAACAAAATGTAATACTATCAACAAAAGTTAGAGGAATTGACACCAAATGATAAAAGTAAGATCTTTAACCAAAGTTAAAAAGACAACTCAAAAAGTTAACCCCGGGACCATGTATCGAAATCCGATAAAATAACAAAATCCGAACATCCATTCAACCACGAGTCGAACCATACAAAAATTACTCAATTCAGATCAAAACTCGACCTTCAAATCCTCAAATTAAAGAATATGAAGTTTCTACAATTTTCCCCAATGTTTCCAACCAAAACACTAATTAAATGATGAAAACAATAATAGATTCATGTATATTATCCAAATCCGAGTTAGAATCAGTTACCCCATCAATCCCTTCAAAATACATCAAAGAATCTCCTCAATCCAAGCTCCGAAAGTCCAATTATGAAATATTACTCTAACCCTCATTTTGAATCTTATATTCTGCCAAGCGACTTTCGCTTTTGCGGACCAACAGCCGCTTATGCGGCATCGCACCTGCGAAAAATTAATCACAGGTGCGGCTTCAACTTATGATCTCCGTATCTGTTGTCCGAATAGTGCACCTGTGCTTCTAATTTTGTGGGGCACAAGTGCTTCTGCGCACACGCACATGCAGACCAAGTCCGCTTATGCGCCCCCAGGCCTCCTTGGCAATTTCTGCATCTGCGACCTTGCAAGCGCGGATTACCCCTTGCACCTACGCTCCTTAACCATTACCACAAATCTCACACCTGTAATGACTCCACAGCAGCTATGGCCACTCCCTCCGCAGGTGCGATGACACCAAAAGTTCAACAATTCTCAAGAAATGCTCCAAGTCAAAATTTGATCCGTTAACCATCTGAATTGCACCCCAGGCCCCCGGGAACCCATCCAAACATACCAAGAATTCACAATACATTATACGAACTCAGTCAACACCTCGAATCTCGTCAATCAACATCAAAAACACGAATCCCACCCCTATTGAAACTAATGAATTTCCAACTTCTACAATCTTTGTCGAAACCTATCAAACCAACTTCGATTGACCTCAAATTTTGCACCCAAGTCATAAATGACACAACAAATCTATTCCAATACTATTTAAATAAAGTCAAACACAAAACCAAATATTTATCTAAATCTATTTTTTAGTTCCTCGGTAACGGCACCAAAATTAGATGTTGCCCAAACTCACACCACTAGTTGGGATTGTGAGGCGGTCGATGTAATTATAAATATCCAATGCGAGTGGGGGTCGATTCCACATAGAGCTTATGTTGGATTAGGTATATACCTAGTCTAAGTGTATGACGTGCCGAAATTGCACTTCCACATATTCAGTTGTTTCTTTCTACTTCTAAGTTTTATGCTAATGCTTGTAATTATAAAACTAAGGGACAATGTTTTTGGTGTTGTTGTTTTTCAGGTTATAAAAGATCTAGGGCTATGACTTCCACCTAGTTGGTTACCTAAAGGTTTGAGAGCTTTAAGGCATGTTTGGTTGGTCGGGATATAATATAGCAATCACACGCAATATCTCATTCTATACCGCTCGGTAGTTTGAGTGATTTTGCCCAATTTGGCTTTCTCAAGTCCAAATAGGTATTTCACGAAATAAGTGATAGATTCTCAAGTTGGGTCTTACTATCTCTAGATTCAACCCTTTAATTGGGGCTATCAATTTCTTGATTTCACCCCAATTTCTTTTTAGCCAAGTTTTTATAGACATAGTCTCTCTTTCTGAAGTAGAGACTAAGTCAATTAGGCACGAATCAATGTTTGCAACCATCAATTCATAAATTCAAGCAAGAACTAGGCTAAATATCATATACCCAATCATAAATAAGCCCTAAATCATAACCCATTAGGTACCCATATTAGGGTTGGGTCACAACCTTAGCTAAGGGTTTAGCTACTCATAAGCAAAAATAAAGAAACTAAAGAAGAAACTAAGATTAAACTCATAATAGATGATTAAGAGAAGAAAATCTAATGTTAAAATGATAATCTATTACAAAGTTACCCAAAACAGTAAAAGAAAAATGGTTGTCTAGCTCAAGTGTTCCAACTTAACGTAAAAATGACAAAAGATCTATTTATACCCGGCTAAAATTATTGGACAAAATTTCTCCTAGGGAGGTTGTGCGGCCGCACAATTCTGTGTGCGGTCCGCACTTTGAAGGTGACTTGACATGATGGCCTTATGTGGCCGCATAATTCTGGGGTGCGGCCGCACTTCTTCTGATTGTGCGGACCACACATTTCTGAGTGCGGCCACACTCTTGGGCTTGAGCTGCACATGGCTGATTTCTGCGGACCGCACATTTACGGTGCGGCCGCACTTTAGCATTTTGCGGCCGCACAATAATAGTGTGGTCCACACTTCTTAAGGACCACAAAACAACATCTCTCTGAACCTTATCTTTTGCAATAATTGTGCGTCCATACTTTGTGAAGGAATTTTTACTGTGGTTCTTCATAGTCTGCGGCCGCACACAGTATTGTGCGGTCCACACTTTGCTCCTTTTTGCTTTGTTTTGGTCCTAGTGCAATTTTACTCTTCTTGAGTTGATATTCATCTCTTTGGCTCATTTCCCAATATTCCTGTAAGAAATCACATTTCATTAGATTTCGGGAATACCTTTAAGAATTCTTGAGCTAAACGAAAGTAAAAGAGTTCCAATAAGTGGTCAAAATACCTGCTTATTAACACCGTACAAATAGTGCCGCAAAATCTTCAAGGCATGAACAATAGCTTCTAACTCAAGGTCGTGGACATGATAGTTCTTCTCATGCACCTTCAATTGTCTAGACGTGTAGGCAATCACCTTACCGTCCTACATCAACACCGTACTGAGACCAATCCACGACGCGTCATAATATACAGTGTAAGACCCCGAACCTGTAGGCAATACCAATACTTAGGATGTAGTCAAAGCTATCTTAAGCTTCTGAAAGCTCTCCTCACACTTCTCTGTCCACCTGAACGGAGCACCTTTATGGTTCAGACTGGTAATAGGTGCTGCAATATATGAGAATCTCTCTACAAAACGACGGTAATACCCCGTCAAACCAAGAAAACTCCAAATCTCTGTAGTTGATGACGGTCTAGGCCAACTCTGCACTGCTTCCACCTTCTTCGGGTCTAACTTGATCTAATAACTCGATACTATATGACCAAAGGATGCCAGTGAGTCTAGCCAAAACTCACACTTTGAAAATTTTGCATATAACTTCTTTTCTCTCAAGGTTTGAAGCACAGTCCTCAGGTGCTCCTCATGATCCTCCGGAGTCCGGGAGTACACTAGAATGTCGTGAATAAACACAACGATGAAAGTGTCAAGATAGAGCCAGAATGCACTGTGCATCAATTGCATAAAAGTTGTTGGGGCGTTGGTCATCCCAAAAGACATAACAAGGAACTCGTAGTGACCATACCGAGTGCAAAAAGTAGTCTTCGGGATATCTGGCTCCCGAATCTTCAACTGATGATAACATGAATGTAATTCAATCTTGGAAAATGACGTGTCACCCTGTAAATGATCAAATAAGTCATCAATACGAGGAAATGTAACTTTGTTTAGCTGTCAATAATCAATGCACTTATGCATAGAACCATCATTTTTCTTCACAAATAAGACCGGAGCACCCTAAGGTGACACACTGGGCTGAATGAAGCCCTAATCAAGAAACTCCTGCAACTAATCCTTCAACTCGGGAGGATCCATACGATATGGAGGAATAGAGATGGTTTGAGTTGCCGGCAACAAATCAATGCCAAAATCAATATCTCTGTCGGGCGGCATGTTGGGAAGATCAACTGAAAACATATCCTGGAAGTCCTTCACTACTGGAACAGACTCAGCTATAGGGGTATCCATACTGACATCTCTCACATAGGCTAGATATGTGTCACACCCCTTCTCAACCATTCGTTGAGCTTTAAGAAATGAAATGACTCTTCTAGGAGTATACTCTAAGGTACCCTCCCCTCTAATTGCGGTAATCTTGGCATAGCAAACGTCACGGTCTTAGCGTGACAATCGAGGATAGCATAATGGGGTGACAACTAGTCCATGCCCAAGATAACATCAAAGTCTATCATGCTGAGCAATAATAAGTCGGCTCTAGTCTCAGAACCACTAATAGCAATCTAACACGACTGATACATATGGTCCACAACAAGAGAATCTCCCACAGGAGTAGACACATAAATATGGGAACTCAAAGAATCCCGAGATACGCCCAAATATGGGGCAAAATAAGAGGACACATAGGAATATGTATAGCCTGGATCAAATAATACCGGTGCATCTCTATAACAGATTGGAACAATACCTGTAATGACAGAGTCGGAAGCAACTTCCTATGTACGATCTGGAAGAGCATAATATTTTGCGTGGTCTCCCTCTCTAGGGCGACCTCGACCTCCCCGACCTCCACCTCGAGCTGGCTGAGTAGGTGGGGCAATAGGTGGTGCTAGAATCTAGCCTGAGGACCTAGTGGAGCACGCGGTGGCTAAGAAGTCTTTAAAGGTGCACCCCTCCTAAGTCTGGGGAAGTCCCTCACCATATGGCGAGTGTCGCCACACTCAAAACAAGCTCTCAGAGGGCGTGGCTGTTGTGACTTACTCGGGTCAGGTCTGCTGGACTGGCCGCTAAAAGCAGCCTGTGCAGGAAGTACACTAGATACTGGCGGTGCATAATAAGGCTCTTGGGGCCTAGAAAGGGATGGAATACCACTGGCGGCTGGAAGAGCAGAATGAACGGGGTGACTCACATAACCCAAAGCATGGCGAACTGCAGCTGGGGCACAACTACCACTATAAGTGCCAGACTCTCGAGACCTCTTGGCCTCCCTCTCCTCTCTATCCTGGGAAAGAATGCCCTCCAATATCCTAGAAATACTCACAACCTGCTGATAAGAAATATGTATCTCCAACTCCCTGGCCATACTTATCTGGATACTTGGGTGGAGTCCCTTAAAAAACCGTCAAACCCACTCTCGAACCGTGGCAACCAAGGCAGGTTCATGTCGGGCCAAATCACTGAAGCAGACTGCATACTTTGACACAGTCATAGCACCCTAGCGCAGCTGCTCAAACTCCACGTGCCATGAGTCCTTGAGGCTCTGAGGGACATACTCTCTCAAAAACATGTCCGAGAATTGAGTCCATGTGAGTGAAGCTGCGTTAGCCTGACTACTCAACTCATAAGCACGCCACCACTGATAAGTTGCTCCTATAAGCTGGAAGGTAGTAAAAAAAACACCACTCGTCTTCGTTATGCCCATAGTACGGAAAATACGGTGACACTCCTCTAGAAAACCATGGGCATAATCTATAGCCAATCTGCTGAAGGTAGGTGGGTGGTACTTCTTGTACCTCTCAAGTATGAGCTGCTCCGCCATAGAAGTTGATGTCCTAGTCTTGTGTTGGACCGGAGCTACCCTGCATAGGGATAAACTCTAAGGCCTGGTCAACCCGGACCCTCTGCTCAAGAGTACCGGCTGCGGGAGTCTGTGCCCCTTCCCCGGCCTGAGATGTGGCAGGAGCTAGTGAAATCAACCCAGCCTGAGCTAAGGTGCTGAACATGCTCATGAACTGGGCTAGAGTCTCTTGGAGGGCTGGTGCAGAAATAGGCACCTCAGGTGCCTGCCCTCCAGCAAGAATTGATGGGGGCTCCTCCGACGCAGCGAGCGTGGGTGCTCTGGCTGCACCACGTGGTCATCCTCTACCTCGGCCCCGGCCTCTAGCGGGTGTCTGGTCATCAGATCCTCCATTACGGGTCCTCACCATATGTGGGAAAGAAGAGAATACAGAAGTTTAGAATTTGATGTCAACAAATTTCGCACGACAAGGAATCAAAGAAGTATAATTTTTCATAACAGTTCCATAGCCTCCCAAAGATAAGTATAGACGTTTTCGTACCGATCCGCGAGACTCTAATTAATTGACTTGTGACTCACGACACCTATGAACCTAGAGCTCTGATACCAACTTGTCACGAACCAACCTTCCCTCCGTGGGAGGTCGCGACGGCACCTAGTCTGTATGACTAGGTAAGCCTAATATTTGCGGAATAACAACGAAAATGGAACATAAATCTAAAACATTAATAGTAAGTTAAATGAAATAGTGATAGAAATGTCGCTCGACATATACAATAACAACTCTCAAAGTACATACAGAGTTTTCCCAAGACCCGGAACATTATAAGTCACAAGCTTCTAAGAATTTTCTATTTGTTCTATACATCAGTATTTAGAAGTAGTAGAAGAATAAATACATAAAATGAAAGAGGGGGACTCATAGGTCTGCGGACACGGCAGATGTACCTCGAAGTCTTCATATCAGCAGCAAGTGCACAACTAATAACAAGGCTGGAATGATGTACCTGGATCTGCACACGAAAATATGTGCAGAAGAGTAGCATGAGTGCACCACAATGGTACCTAGTAAGTGCCAAGCCTAGCCTCGGTCGAGTACTGACGAGGTCAGGTCAGGCCCACTAGTCAATAATAAATGAAGCATAAAATATACAGTATAATAATAGACTGGAACTAAGAAAAAGGAAACAGATCAAACAATAGTTCAACACACTTAGAGTAAACAACAGGGGATCTCCTTAGATACCGTCTCGTAGTCCCAAAATAAATATGCAGGGAGAACTTCTGAGGTACCACCTCGTAGTCTCAAGAATAAATGTACAAGGAGAACTCCCGAGGTACCGCCTCGTAGTTTAAAAAGTAAATATGCAGGTCCAACCATACAAGAATTTCTCGAATTTGACCTCAAATAGCCTTACAAAACTCGAAATTTTAGTCTATGAAGTTTCTACCATTTTTCTTCAAAGTTCCAACTCAAATCCCTAATTAGATGATGAAAATGGAAATAGATTCATGAAACATAGTCCAATCCGGGTTAGAATCACTTAAACTAACAATATTCTTGAAGAAACCTCAAAAAATCACCTCACATCGAGCTCTCAAAGTCCCAAAATCGAAATGTGAATCAAACCCTCGAAATTCTCTTTTTATGCCCAGCAATCTCGCTTCTGCGAGCCTCTAACCGCACCTGCGGTGCCGTATCTGTGGTGCCGCACCTGAGGAAATTCCATCGCAGGTGTGGACTTAACTTAATTCCCTTGGGTATACACCTTCGAGAGGAGGGCCGCACCTGCGGATCCGCTCATGCGACAAAAGAGTCGCACCTGCGACCCACACCGCACATGCGCACATTCCCACTGTAGAAGCAAGGCCGCTTCTGAGAACTTACCTCCGCACCTGTGAACCCAGATTGGGCTGCAACATTCTTCATCTGCGCTCCTTGATCCACACGTGCGATTCCGCACCTGGGGTCTCCCCTCCGCAGGTGCGAAACACTAGAAACTAGTAAATTCTCAATAATTACCTAAGTCAAAATTCCTATCTGTTTAGCATCTGAAACACACCCGAGGCCCCCGGAACCTCAACCAAACGAACTTAGTTGAGCCCTCGAATCACATGAAACAATGCTAAAAACACAAATCACCCTCGACTCAAACTTAATGAACTTGAAACTTACAATTTCTACAATCGATGCCGAAACCTATCAAACCATGTCCGATTGACCCCAAATTTTGCAGACAAGTCATATCGACCTTACGGACCTACTCCAACTTCTGAAATCGGAATCCAACCACGATATTAAAATGTCTAATATCGGTCAAAACCTCCAAAAGTTTGGATTTTGCTAATCCATGCCTAAATAAGCTACAGGCTCAAAAACACAATCCGAACATGCCCTTAAGTCCAAAATCACCCAACAGAGATAATGGAACCGACAAAACTCCATTCCGAAGTCGTCTTCACACAGTTCCGACTATGGACAAAATCCTAAGACTTAAGCTTTCGTTTAGGGACTAAGTGTCCCAAAACACTCCGAAACCACAAGAAAGACCTCCCGACAACTCACATAAGCATAAAGAGATACGAGGGAAGCAGTAAATAGGGATCGAGGCTATAACTTTGAAAACGACCGGTCGGGTCGTTACAAAGCATCACATTGGTAATTTCAAACTTTCCCGCCGTAATGCGAGGGGGTAATATGGCACTTGCATATCCTTCATTGGGAAAAATCTGATGTTACAGCTTGTGGTAGTGGTGGATATGGGGGAAATGGAGGCACAATGTCTTGTTGACCACATAATCGACAGTTTAGTTGTGGAGCTTGAGGAATTTCATCAAGTTGGTCCTCATCGCCATCCAACCTACCCCAATGGCATGTTTCCAAGTTCGTTGTTTGTCATTTGGAATCTATGATCATTTCAAGAAATTATAATCACGAAAGTAAAAAAAGATATTTCAAGAAACAACTCAATTATATAGTTAACACTATAAAAACTCCTCGGGAACGGTGCCAAAAATTGATCTCGTCCAATCCACACTCAATAATAAATAGGAATCGATTGTTGAACTTATAATATCCAATATGAGTTCGGGTCGAATTCCACAGGGAGATTAAGATCGTATTAAGGTAAATACTCAAGAAGAGATCGTGAAAAGGCTTAATTATACTTTCAAACAAAGTGGGTGATTGTTATCTAAATTAACAACTAAGAAATTAAACTAACTAATAACAACTAGAGAATGAAATATTTTTGGTGTTTTAATTAATTAAGGAAAATCATAGGGATGTAACCTTCACCTATGGATGTAACCTTTACCTAGGTGTAAACCTAATGGGTATAGTAAATTAATGCTTGTTTGGTAGATCGAGGTGTGTTATGACTCTCAATTCTCAAGTACCCACTCAATACCTCGAGGTCGTAGAGTGGTTATGCCCAAATTGGATTTATCAAGACCAAATGGGTAGTACTCTAAGAAATTGATATGATTCTAAGTCGCCCAATCTCTAGTTCAAATCCTTTAATCAAACTAGTCAAAATCTAACTAGCTCAATTTGTTGTTAGCCAAGTTTTCCTTGACTAGGTTCCTCTTTCTCAAGTAAGAACTAAGTCAAATAGCCATCAATATTTGCAACCATTAATTCTAGATATGAAGTATAATGAGGCTAAATAACAAACTCTCAATCACAAACAAACACTAATATTAATAACCCATAAGTTTTACACACTAAGATTGAGTCATAACCCTAGTTAAAATCTAGCTACTCATTCTTGAAGACATAGAAACTAAAATAGAAGAAGTAATTGAACACTTAAACTACAATTAAAAGATAAAAGTAGTTGGTTCGTCCCCAATTCTGATCACAACTTGCCAAATAAGGTAAAATGCAACCACTACAGCTGCTAAGAATACAAAAGTTTTCCTAAAAATATGTTTTCTGTCTATTTATATTGTCCAAAATTTTGCTGATAAAATTTCCCTTCGAGAGGTTCTGCAGCCTTACAATTTCATGTGCAGGCTGCACTTTTCTTCTGCTCTTGCAATAGGAGAAAATCTACGGCTGCACAATTATCTCTGCTGCTGCACTTTAGCTTCTGCGACCATACAATTTGGTTGCAAATCGCATTCTTAAGAGGCTTCACACTTGGCCTTCTGCACCTTCTCTGAACTCGTCAGGCTTTGTCACTGCAACTAGCTTATGCAACCGCACAATTTGATGTGCAGACTATGCTTCTGCTAAACTCCTCTGAAGCTTCAAGGGATCATCTATGGCCGTGCTTCCATTTCTGCGGACCTCCTGATCATCTCCCCAGCAACGATGCCAAATATTGATCACGTCCAATCTACACTCAATAATAAATATGAAACAGTCATTGCAATTATAATACATCTTGGATAGAGGTCGAATTCCATAGATAGTTTAAGATCGATATTAAGTTAAATACTCAAGAAGTGTACGTGAAATGACTTAATTATACTTTCAAACAATATGGGTGATTTTTATCTAAGTTAACAGCTAAGAAATTAGACTAAGTAATAGAAACTAGAGAATGAAATATTTTTAGTGTTTTAATCAATTAAGGAAAAGTGTATATGTAACCTTCACCTATGGATTTAACCTTTACCTAGGTGTAAACCTAATAGGTATATTAAATTAATGCTTGTTTGGTGGATCGGGTTGTGTTATGACTCTCAATTCTCAAGTACTCACCTATTACATCTCCATCATAGAGTGGTTATGTCCAAATTGGCTCTCTCAAGATCAAATGGGTACCAATCTAAGAAATTGATGAGTCCAAGTCGGATTTTTCCTATCTCTAGTTCAAATACTTTAATAAGACTAGTCAAAATCTTAACTAGCTCAAGTTCTTATTAGCCAAATTTTTCTAGACTAGGTTCCTCTTTCTCCAGTAAGAACAAACTCAAATAGCCGTGAATCAATGTTTGCAACCATTAATTCTAGATAAAAAGTACAAACAAGGATAAACAATAAACACCCAATCATAAACATGCATTAATATTAATAACCCATAAGTTTTACACATTAGGGCTCGGTTACAACCTTAGTTAAAATCTAGCTACCCTTGCTTGAAGACATAGAAACTAAACAAGAAGAACTAATTGAAGACATAAACTATAATTAAAATATAAAAGTAGTGGGTCTTCTTTAATTTTGATCACAACTTGCCCAAAAAGGTAAAATATAACTGCTACAACTGCTAGGAATACAAAAGTTACCCTGAAAAGGTGTTTCCCGACTATTTATAGTGTCCATTATTTCGCTGACAAAAACTCCCTTTGAGAGGTTCTACGGCCGCACAATTTCATATGCGGACCCCACTTTTCTTCTGCTCTTGCAAAAGGAGGAAATCTACGGCTGCACAATTATCTCTGTTGTTGCACTTCAGCTTCTACTGCTGTACAATTTGGTTGCGGGCCGCATTCTCAAGAGGCTTCACACACAGTCTTCTACGCCTTCTCTGAACTCATCAAGCTTTGTCATTGCTACAATCTTATGCGGCCGTACAATTTGATGTGTGGACTGCGCTTCTGCCAAACTCCTCCAAGGCTTCAAGGCATCATATGCGGCCGCACATCCATTTCTGCGTTCCTCATGATCATCTGCGGCCGCAGATGTAACGACCCGACCGGTCATTTTGAGCTCTAGTTCATCTTTCAAAAATTTGAGGCCTTGATTATCTTTATGTCATGTTTTATTACTTGCATGTGAGGTCAGAATTGAATTTCGGGAAGTTCAGAGTTGATTCGGAAGGAAAATTCTAATTTCGAAAGCTTTAAGTTTGAAAAGGTGACCAAGGTTTGACTTTTGATTGAACAACCTCATAGTCAGGATTTTAAGGTCCCAATAGGTTCATATGATGATTTCGGACTTCGGCATATGTTCGGGTTGAGTATCGGATGGTCCGGGAGCATTTCAACGCTTATTGTAAAAAAGTTGGCATTTTTGAAATTTTAGAATTTCATAAGTTTGGTTTGAAGTGGATTTTGATGTTATCGATGTTTGTTTGGATTTCTGAGCCATGAGTTAAGTTTGTATCATAATTTGTGGCTTGCACGTTAAGTTTGGCGTCATTCCGGGATGTTTAAGTGTAATTCGGACGCGTTCGGAAAAGTTTGAAGGTTGGAAAGTTGAAAGAAAGGTTTTGGCCATCGATTCATAATTTGATGTTGTTTAAAATGATTTTAGGCTTCGACTAAGTCCATATCGTGTTTTGGGATGTGTCGGTATGTTTGGGCAGGGTCCGGGGGCCTCGGGTGCGAACCGAATTGGAAACAGATCGAGTTTGGAGTTGGAGGAATTGTTGAAGCTTAAGACTTCTTCTCTGATCGCAGTTGCGAGGTTATGGTCGCAGGTGCGAGACCGCAGAAGAGGTCCAGGGATCACAGAAGCGGAGAAGGTCAGCCAGGGGAAGGGTCGTAGGTGCATAGTTTTGATCACATCTGCGCAAGCGCGGGAACAGGAGAAGGCACATGAGCGAAAGGGGCTCGCACATGCGATGTCGCAAAAAAGAGGAATGTTTCAGCAGATACGATCGTGTTTGGGTGATTTTTCACAGAAGCGGAGACGTGGTCGCAAAAGCGACGCCGCAGGTGCGGCCACTTTTCTGCACGTACAAAAATATCTCTGGGCATAATTTTTTTAAGAACAGAATTTGACTCTTCTTCTTTCATTTTCACTTAGATTGGCCGAATTTGGGGAGCTATTTTGAGGGGATTTTCATCGAGAAACACGAGGTAAGTCATTCCCACCTACTGAAATTTAAATACTTGGATTATATATAGATTTTAACATGGAAATTAGTAGAAAATTTGTGATTTTGAAGAAAAACTTAGAAATTGGTATTTTTTGACTTCCCCTACGAAACTGGACATTGAATTAGGAATAAATTGTATATTTGGTTCGTGGTGTTATGGGTAACGATTATCTTCAAAAAATTTCAGAATCCGGGCACATGGGCCCTAGGATTGACTTTATTGAGTTTTCAAGCAGAGCTGGGAATTGTTATGAATTGATTTATTATGAGTATTAGAGTACATTATTATTGGTTTGCACATTGTTTGACTAGTTTTTGAGCGACATGCGTCGGTTTGAGGTGTTAGAGTGTTGGAGCCAGTTATGGATCTTTGGAGCGAGGTAAGTCTCCTGTCTAACCCTGTGAGGGGAGAACTACCCCTAGGTGATATGTTTGATATGTGCTATTTATTGCGGAGGCTACGTACGCATGAGGTGATGAGAGTCCATACGTAGCTAGATACATGTTATGTCCTGGTAGACTTAGGTTCCCACCATGCTATAACTGTATAATTTGAGTTGTTCCTTGCCTATTAAATTCCTTTATTTTATGTTACAACTTGAGACCAGACTTGCGTAGAGTGATAGACTTGCTATTGCAAAGATTTGACGACCTTCATGATTAGTCTCTTACAAATCTCTCCCGTGCAATGCGTTTTCATCGAAAGGTTTTTCTTATTAATTTAAAACTCACACATTTATTCGTGAGTGGGGTCAAGGAGCCGTTGAAGGTTCTTATTCTAATGGAATAGGGTCGTTCGCCTCAGCAGGATTATGTACCACACTTTCATGGGAGCGGGTCATTTGCCTCGGCAGTATAATAGATGCATCTATGGTTCGTGACATTCGACCCTCGGCAGTGCACACAATATGATGGGATCAGGCAATACGCCTCGACATTCCTACAAAACACTCTTATGGAATCGTGCGTCATATTTGACAAGAAGTCAGTGTATCTGTGAGTTTTCCTGATTAGAATTATAACGACCCGCCTGGTGAGGTCTATTGTTATACACTCTGGTTGTGGAGGTAACTGCTAATTGAGAGTGTGATTTTATCATTGATAGGAGGATTGTACCACGTATTTATACTTGTTTATTTCATTCGGTTACTCTGCCTCACATATGTTTACTTCCTACTACATTTTATTTATTGGACCACTAGTAAGTCGATGTCGACCCTGGTCACTACTTCTCTAGGATTAGCCTAGATACTTATTGAGTACGCGTTAATTTATGTACTCATGCTACACTTGCTGCACTTATTATGCAGGTATATATATGTTTCTGGTGGTCCTCTGGGTGCAGAGGCACGACTATTATGGGGACTTTACGGTGAGTTGCATTTCCTTGTCACGATCCGCAGCATACAGAGTCTCCATCAGAGTTATTTATATTTTTTATGTCTAACTTGTATTCTAGACTGATGTTATATTATTGTTGACTCCTTAGTAAATGCTTATGCACTTGTGACACCGGATTTTGGGAGTTTCTACTAGATGTTTATATTGGTAGTTCACATAATTATTATCATTTCTCCCTGTAAATTCCATTTAGCAGTATTTAATCAAGGGAAATTATGATTTTAAAGGTAATAAAATGAAAAATTAAGTTGGTCAATCACCGTTGGCTTGCCTGACGGATGTGTTATGCGCCATGATGACCTATAGTGGATTTTGGGTCGTGACAGCAGAATTACTTCTGCGGACCAAACTTCTGCTTTGCATTTCTCCTTTCTGCCTTGTTGAGCTAGAATACTTTTTTTGAGTTAGATTTCTTCATTGAGATCTAGTCCTCCAATGTACATGCAATTCACAAAAATTTATTAGATTTGGAAATAAACACCACTACTTTTCGGACTAAAACTAAAGGAAGAAGGTACTAATAAGTGATTAAAATCCACACTTGTCAGTTAGCTACCTCATACTTGCAGGCGCTAATGTGCTCAATGTTGATACCCTATTTTTACCATTTTAATTGCATATATGTCTTCAAAATTATGCATTAGCATCAATTGGTATTTTTCCATAATTTTTCATATTTTTATTAATTTGCCCAGTATTTTAATTCTAATAAATAATCATAAAATTGCATCACAAATGATTTCAAAAATATTTTTTGGTTTAATTTACTATTTATGGTCGTATTAAGTCCAATTATTCTATAAATAGCCAAATTGGCACTTTTTGGCTATAATTGCAATAACTTTGTAATTATAGTCCCAAGCATATAATTTTGTACTATCATTTACCAGAAATTAGTCATTTGTATCTTTAAATACTAAATAATCTTTTAAAACTATTTTCTATGCATGAAATTCATTTTTTATAATTATTAGCTATTTTACAAATCATTTTAATTGATTTAAATTGGGTATTTAACAAATAGCCTATTCTATTTCAATTTTAGCCTAATTAGACTAGCCCAAACACCTAACTATACCTGACCCAACAAACCCCAAGCCCAATTCCTAAATCTACCCGACCCAATGTTGATTTAATCCTGGCCGTTGATCAATTTTGATCAACGGCCCAGATTTAACCTTTCCTAATTTAACCTAACCTACACCACCCAAACCCCCTCTCATCCTCACCCGCCGTCACTCCCTCACTCTCTCTCAAACTCCCTCTGCCTAACCATGGCTTCTACCCACCATTGTTGGCTCCCCGATGATTATGTTGGTTCTCACCACCACCCCTACCCTAATGGCTCCCCTCCTATGGCCGGGATTCATGTTGTCTCGAGGTCCTCAAGGGACCAGTGACCGTTCACTCACCCCTGGGCCTATTCTCACCATTCTCAAGTCACCATGGCTCAATTGAGTAAGATCTTCTATTTTTCAGCTTAAACCTATAGGTCTCTAAGCCGGCCTCTCTATCTCTGGGTTATTCCTCTCAAAACGGTTTCTAAGCAAGAGCAACTCTTTGTGCATTTTAGAAGTCATGCCTTTAGGAATTCTGTGTATCCTGAAATGATGTCTTAACCATTATGCATTTATATGTGCATATTAGATATCCTGCTCTAGGATTTCGTTTGCATATGCTTAACCACGCCTAGTTTAACTACTGACTAACGGAAAAGGTAGAAACAGTGTCATATCTGACTGTCTTGCTCTTAATAAAACTAGTAACAATCTTTGCAGAATTGTATCACCTAGAACAACATGCTTTTAGGTAAAACAACTTCTGAACTATCTTTTTTTAACAATTCTGGTAATTATTATGCACAGTCTCACGCCTAGGCAAGCTTTAGGTAATGGATCTCTTTAAAAGCTGGAACACTGCTTGGTTGTGTTTACTGTTTAAAGACACAGGTTTTAAAATCAGTAGGCTAACTGATTAGGTCATTGCTATTGGGTTTATAAATCAAGCTACATATTTCTGTGCATTGACATTCACTTAGATATCCTGTCTTAGGATCATGTCTAATAAAACTGCCTCTTGTTTTTGTTTGAGACATGCTGATTATGTGCATTACTTGTGGAGGTAAATTTGGTCCTCATAACTGCTTTCCTACATTTATCTGATTAGTCCTATTTGTTCTTGCCTGTCGCTTAGAATTTTATCATTTTAAAACATTAGGGGTCTGTCTGGAACTACTTTTCTTAGAGGTCCTAAATTCCTCCATGACCATTAAGAAGGGACGGGTAACAGCATGCGTAGAGATCGCTAAATAAACTCGCTTAATAATCGCTAAGGGGTGGGGTAAAGGGTAGATATGGATATAATGACCGGTGCGCTAATGCCACATTTAGCCCCTCACTGAGGAGTGATTACCGGGCATTGCATTGATGTGATCCTATAGGATAAACAACTTAGGACTCCCCTATCCCCTATCATATGTGTGCTTAGACTGCGAATCTTTTCAAAACCATTACTTGTTTCCATGTGTATACTTTGACTGCTTATGTAATACTTGCTTAAATTCACAAAGTTTGTTTGGCCGAGAACCACAGTTGTGGACTTTGAGGGGCGCCTAACACCTTCCCCTTGGAGTAATTTCAAGCCCTTACCCAATCTCTGGTTATTTAATTAGTGTTATTACAACCTTAATAGGTGCCCTAACGCACCTTAATTCGTTAGGTGGAGACTCTTCAAGTCCTTCACATCCCTTTTCCCAAAAGGAAAATAAGTTGTCCCAACAACGTCAAAAGCCCTGACCGATCCGAAAGGAGAGGGAAAAAGGGGGCGCGACACTCAAATAGGTTGAGCGTGATTGAGATACTCGATCGACCAACTATAGTGACTGTGAAGACGCGGATTCTCACTTAGATAAGTGACACCAATGTTGTCACAATAGATTGTAGGGTTATCTTTGACCAGAAGTTACATCTCAAGAAATAAGTTTCTGACCCACAGTAGTTCGGCAAGTGCATTGGCGACAACTCTATATCCAGCTTCAGTTGATAAGCGAGCTACAGTCTTCTGAGTTTTAGAGGACCAACTTCTATGATTTCTATCCAGAAACATAATATAACCAGATGTGGAGGATCTATCAGTGAAATTTCCAGCCTAATATGCATCAGAGTACATGTGTAGATTGAAATAAAAAATTTGGGACACATATAGACCAAACTCGATCGTATGACGAAGGTACCTAAGCACTCATTTCAAATCTTTCCAGTGAAGATCAGATGGTGATTGCATAAATTGGGATAATTTATTGACTGCATAGGAAACATCAGATCTCTTAAACCATAAATATTGAAGTCTTCCCAATAGTCGACGCTAGAGAGTCGCGTCAGTTAACGGAGCACCATCATTGAGTTTGAGAAACGAAGAAGCACTCATCAGTGTTTTTGCACTCTTACAATCAGCCATAAACTCATCATTTAGGATTTCATTGATATAAGTGGCTTGCAAGAGAATAATGTCATCAGTGTTTCGAACCACCTCAACACCACGAAAATAATTTAGCTTTCCTAAATCATTAATGGAGAAGCAAGAGGCAAAAGAGGCTATAACTTCATTGACAATGATAGGGTTGTTGCCGGTCACTAATATGTCGTCAACATACACCAAAATAAATATGAAACCAGCATGACTATGTCTGATGAATAAGGAGTTGTTAGATTTGTCCTTAGAAAATCCCATGTGCGCAAGATGGACTTTGAGCGCGCTATATCAAGCCCAAGCTGCTTGCTTCAGGCCATTAATTGCCTTGTACAACTTACAAATATGAGTTTAATTATTGATACAACCAAAGCCTAGAGGTTGTGTTATGTACACTTCTTCTTCAAGGTCACATTGAAAAAAAGCATTATTTATGTTGAGTTGATGAAGGGGCCACTGAGACCGAAGGGAAACAACAAGTATGGTTCACACAGCAGTAGGTTTAATCACTGAACTAAAATTTGTGTGAAAGTCAATGCCCGACCTCTGAGTGAATCCTTTTGCAACTAATCTGTTCTTGTAATGATCAACTGACCCGTCTGGTTTCCTTCTAATCCTGAAAATTCACTTACATGAAACAACATTCTTATTGGGGTCATATGAAACTAGTTCCCAAGTATGATTTTACATTAAAGCATCAAATTGTGAATTCATGACATTCCTCCACTCAAGGTGCAGTTAGGATTGTTTTAAGGTGTGTGGTACAACAGATGGTTCTGAGTATTCTAGGCAATCAAAAATCTATTTTGGCTTCTGCATGTTATTCTATGAGCGGGTGACTATACAAGTTGGAGGGGTGGGCACGTGTGGTGGAGCGGGGGGAGGTGCGATTGAATTGGTTGATTTGGGGTGTGGGATCGACGCTAGTATACTATAAAAAATGGAGTAAGTCTATGAGGCGGATTAGTTGATGGAGTAGGTGATCTTATAGAGGGATTGAAGGCTTGTAGTCTCACACTAGGCGTAGGGGATGGGTACTGGCAGTAGGGATCTTGGGGAATTAGAGTTGGAGGAGCAGTAGTACACATACCTGGAGTTGAACTCTATGAAGGAAGGGAATCTGCATCTGCCACTGGTGGTACGCCAGATATGGTGGACTGAGGCGTGTTCAATGAAGAGAGGGGATGAGGTATCGTTGGGGGTTGGGAATTATCTGTTACGTAGAGATGGGTTTTTAATGAGGGAAAATTAAAAAATAGGGAAAAGATTGGTGGTGGAACTGGGTAAATCAACAGTAGTGGTACTTGTCCAATCCAACTCAATGGGTCTAATAGTAGTATTAGAGAATAAGCTTTTGAATAGAAAATTATTTTCAGGAAATTGCACTCGTGAAAAATAATTTTTTTAAGAGATAGGATCAAAGCACTAATGACAATGATGGGACAAAGATAACCCGAGATAAACACATGGTTTAGACTTGAGTTCAAGTTTATTTTTAGAGTACGGTTTAGTCTAGGAATAACAGAAGCATCCAAAAGTCCTTAGAGAGGCATAGTCAGGTGACTTGCCAAATAATTTTTCAAATGGGGAGGAGTTATTCAAGAGTGATGTAGGGAGACGATTAATTAAATACACAGCACAGTGACATGGGAAGGACTAAAAACCGGTGGAAGAGACACCTCATATAAAATTGTACTTCCAGTTTCAATAATATGATGGTGTCCACGCTCAGCAAGAGCAACTCTTTGAGGCGTATAGGATAGGGTGGAACTATATTCGATATTATGAAGTGAGAGATAAGAGTCAACACTTTTATACTCTCCTCCACATCAGTATAAATCGATTGAATTTTGGTATCGAAATATTTTTCTGTTAAATGGTGGAATTTTTGAAAAAGCTCTTTGACTTCGCTTTTATTTTTAGTGTAGAGCCACATATATTTTGTGTATTGGTCAACAAAGATGCAATAATATAATTTTTTTCTCAATGGATAAGACAGGAGAGGGCCCCATAAATCACTAAAATCAATTTGAAGTGGTTTAGAACTTTCTAGAGTTAATGTGTGAAACAGATGCCAATGAGATTGATTAGACAAACAGGAACTACAATAATGAAACTTATCTCGTTCAACAAATGGTAGACAGAATTTATTCAAGGCATAATTAAGAACTCTAGAATGCGGATAACCGGGTCTTTAACACCAAGTGGTTAGAGAGGTTGTAGTGATAGACATGTGAGCTTGTGGATGTGAATTGGGCCACTCATACAATCCATTTTTCATTCGGTCGTACACCAACGGGGTTAGCATTTTAAGATCCTTAACAACAAAAGAGAAGAGAAAAAATCAACAGATGTTAAATTATCATGACATAGTTTGTATACAGATATAAGATTGCGTTAAATTACTGGAGCACATAGAATATGATATAACTTAAAAACATTATTTGATGCTTGTAATTGAATAGAACTAGTATGTCAGATGGAAATTTTGTTACTGTCACCCATGGAGACATCCTCGTTAGCGTGGTACAGTTGTAGGTTATGCGGCTCTATTGTAATGTGATGTATGGTGCTAGAGTCAACTATCCACGGGTTGGCAGCAGTATTGAAGCATGTGATGTAATTGGATTTAGCCTCAAAATGATTGTGTGACTTGGATTAGCAAACACTTGCAATATGACCAATCTTGTTTCATAATGGGCAACGAATAAAAACAGTGGTGTTATTATTTGGGAGATCATACTTACTGGCAGTATTGGGGCGAGTATTCGGGTGCTATGGTAGAGAATTGTTGATGTTGTAGTATTGGCTTCGATTGTTGCGATTGTTGGAGTTGTTGTTTGACTTGTTGTGAGTGGCAACCATTGTTGTGATAGGACCAATGGTTTTCTTAGATTCCTCATGATGAAGAAAGAGTTCACGGTCAAGAAGCTTTTTATATAGTTCTTCATAGGTAACAGTAGTGTCACGTGCCTATATGGTAGTCGATATCTCACGAAACATAGAGCCAAGTCCACTAAGGATTTTGACAATGAGTTCAGAATTAGTGACATGGGCACCTGCAGTAGCAACTTCATATGAAGGTACCGAATACATTGAAAGTACTCGGTGATAGAGGTGGTGCCTTCGGTTATTCGGGCAAGTTGATCACGAAGACTGAAGATTTATGTTTGGGACTTATTTGCAAAGGCAGTGTGTAAAGAGTCCCAAGCCTGTTTTGATGTGTTTGCAGCGACAACTGTGGAGGCTAGGTAGGGTCAATAAAATCCATAAGGGAATTTTAAATAAGTTGATCCTGACGGAATCAAAGTGTGTAAGCAGGATTAGGGGTTTTGTTGTTTCCAGAGTGGTGCTCGAAATAAGGGACAAGGTGGATCCATCAAGATGACCATAGAGGTCATGACCATGCATAATCATGGAGAACTGAGCTTTTCAAGTAGCAAAATTGTGACTGTCGCTAATTTTGATAGATAGTTGGGAAGCGGGGGTTGAATTGAACTATGGTGATGGTACCAGCAGTGTTGTCGGCATCGACAACTCTGGGTGTGTTTCTATCTTTCGTCATTGGAGGATTTGGTGTGTAGAAAAAAAAATAGGATCGTGCTCGTTATAAATAGTATAGGTTGTGATACCATATGAACAGTTTAATAGATGAGGAAATACTATATCTGTTATTGAGTGCCTCATGAGTTTAAATACAGGGGCGGATCTACAGTGATAGGTATGGGCTCCGGGAAACACAGTAGCTTTTGTCTAGACCCTATATTTATATTAAGAAATCTATTAAATCTATAACAATATTTATATGGGAACCAATTACAAGATGTATTGCTAGTTCAATGGTAAAGTGTGGAACTCAAATTGAGTAAGCCATGATGCAAGTTCGAATACCCTCAACATGTTTTACTTTTTCTCATATTTTTTGGGATAAAATTTTATGCACTTTTGCTTTGTGAGTTACAGCTTTTAGGCTTTTAGCCTTTAACTTTACTCTATTTTTAATTAAAATAATAATACCAAAGAACTTGACTCAAACTAAAAAAGGACACAAGTCAACAACAAATAAAAAAGTTTCTCAAACTTCTTCTTCCCAAATCCCAATTCAAATTTTCAAAGAAAAGTTACGGTTTTAAAATTTTGCAGTCCTTCTTCACTTGCGTTGGTTTTAACTTTTAGGCTGTCACTCAAAGTTAAAAATTTTGTGCTGGTTTTAACTTCTTCACTTACTGTCGCTGCATTGCAACAGGTCTTTCGATCTCCCTCCTCCTCCTTATCTTTTATAATTGTTTTTCTCTTATACAATATTAAGTGAAATAATATCTCTTAATTTGTTATATCATTGTCATGACCACCTTTTGTAAAAGTATTAAATTTTAATTTTTACTTAAGTTATGAAGTTGGGATTCTGGATATTATTTTTAAAAGGGGAGTGTATTTATTGCTAATAAAAAGGTATAAGAAATTAAAAAAAAAACTAATCTTTAAAGGTTAGTCACTGAAAGTTACTAAATTACACCTTCAGTTTGATTTAATTTTCTTTATGATTCCATGGAAGCCAAGACACATTTTAATTTCTACCATTGTACTAAAGCTACTTAGATCTTGTCTATTATTTAGCCATTAATTAACTATAATTTGTTCTTTCTTTGAAGTATTTTGCTCCCAAGAATTAATTAAAGTGCAATCTTTGTAACATTAATGAAAAAGATAATATGTTGCAAAGCGATCTTTTGGTCAACATTCGTTACCGCGATAAATAATTTGTTTCTTATGCTTTGTAGGATATTTTAGTAAGAGTCAAGACAATCAAGATATTCTTCAAACCACAAACCTCTTTAGGCTCTACTTCTAGTTCTCCTTCACTAAGCTCTCCATCATGTCCAGTGATTAATAACAATGTCAATTTTTTCCAATCATCACACAATGATAATACGTTGGATTTGAATTTTTTTGAACCTGATCATGGTGAAAGAAAATAAATTTCAGAATATCATCCTAAAATACGTGACAGAGTGACAAGACATTACATTTAAAAAGGGCCTTGTAGCTTCGAGAGTTTGTTTTTTCAAAAATAAATTTTGGTGGGAAATTGCGTCATTTTAATCCTGAATGGTTTAACACTTCATATTCTGTATTAAAAAAATGCAGCGTTTTGCTTTTGTTGTTACTTGTTCAAAAATGAGATTGGAGGATATGGGAAAAAAATTGATGATTCTTTTACAAAAGATGGTTTTAGGGCTTGGAATAAAGGTATAGAAAGGCGTAATGCACACGTGGGTGAAGTGAATAGTGTTCATAATCGATGTTTTTAGATGGTGTTATATTTATATAATCAAGCACAATCTATTATAACTTCTTTTGACAAGCAATCCGGAAAAGCTAAAAGTGAGTATCGAGTTCGCTTGAGTGCCTCAATTGATGTTGCAAGGTAACTTTTGAATGAATGAATGCCTTCTCGAGGTTACGGTGAGAGTGAAACTTCTACAATAAGTGGCAACTTCTTAGATTTCTTAAAGTGGTATGCCGATAAGAAGGAAGATGTTAAAAGGTCGTGCTAGAAAATGCTCCAAAAAATGACATCATGATTTGTCCAAGTATACAAAAAGACATTGTGAGATCTTGTGCAAAATAAATATTGAAGGCTATTATTAAATACTTGAACGGTGATTATGTTGGGATATTGGTTGATGAGCCTAAGGTTATCTCTCATGAAGAACAATGGTGCTTGTTTTGAGTTATGTTAACAAAGAGTGTAAAGTTATTGAGTGATTCCTTAGCATTGTTCATGTTAAAGATACACCTGCAAAGTCATTGGAAGAAGCAATTTGTTCTTTGCTTCTGAAAAATTCATTGAGTAAATCTCAAATACGGGGACAAGGCTATGATGGAGCTAGTAACATGCAGGGAGAAACTAATAGTCGTAAAAGATTGATTATGAATGATACTCCTTCGGCATATTGCATACATTATTTTGCTCGTCAAATGCAATTGACTCTTGTAGTTGTTGCAAAGAAACATTATGAGGCAGAACAACTTTTTGGTATTCTTGCAAATGTTTTAAATATTATTGGAGGTTCTTTTAAGCGCAGGTTAATACTTCAAGATGATCAAGTAGAAAAACTGGAGGAAGTACTAGTTCTTGCTGAAGTTCATACGGGAAGCAGATCAAATCAAGAACATGGACTTCAAATGACAGGTGATACTCGTTGGGGTTCTCATTTTAAGACAATGCATAATTTTATTAGTTTATTCTCATCAGTTGTTCATGTACTTGGAGTTCTTGCAATTGAGGGTTCAAATTATCATGAGAGATGAATGACAAAAATATAGTGGATGACAAAAGATCATATGAGTTTGTGTTTATGTTGCATTTAATGTTGAAAGTGTTGGCACTTACATATGATTTAAATATGATGTTGTAAAAAAAGGATCAACATATTGTAAGTGATATAAAGCTTGTTGATTTTGCATAGAGACAATTGCCAGTTATGAGAGAATGTGGATAGAATTATTTGATAGAAGACGTCTCTTCATTTTGTGACAAGCATGATATTATAATCCCCGAAATGGATATGGATTATTCTTGTGGAAAGTTGAAGCGCAAGAAATCAAGTGTTACATATTCTTATCATTTGCGTGTGCAGGTTTTCTATATTGTTATTGATTTGCAACTTTCGGTGCTCAACAATCCTTTTAATGAAGTGAATACTGATCTACTTCTTGGTATGGCTATTTTGAGTCCAGATAATTCTTTTACAAACTATGATAAAGACAGGATTATGAAACTTACAACACACTATCCGAATGAGTTCACTAACTCTATGCTTGAGGATCTTGGTTTTGTGATGACCCAATAGGTCATATTATGTTTTAGAACCCAATTTTGTGTCCGAAAGCCTTAAACACTTCATTTTAACCTTTCTCGATTTTCATGCATAGTCCGGGTGTCTTTCTGGAAAGCATTTATGTTAAAAACTGAGAAAAATATAAAATTTTACCTTAAAATACATTTGAGTTAACTTTGGTCAATATTTTGAGCAAACGGACATGGATTCGTGTTTTGACGGTCCTGCTGTGTCCGTATCGTGATTTGGGACTTGGATGTTTGGTCAATATTTTGATCAAATGAACCTTAATGAATTTGAAATGTTTGACTTTTGGATATCGGGTCCGTATTTTGGTTTCGGAACCCGGTATAGGTCCAATACTATATTTATGACTTGTCTGCCAAATTTGGTAAGAAACAGAGTTAGTTTGATGTGATTCGGACTTCCGGTTGTGAACTAGAAGTTTCAAAGTTTTCTTATAAATTTAATTTGATTTGGTGTTCAATTAGTAGTTCTAGGTGTTATTTTGGCGATTTGATAGCACGAGCAAGTTTGTATGATGTTTTTAGAGTTGTGTGCATGGTTGGTTTAGAGCCTCGAGGGCTCGGGTGAGTTTCAGATAGGCTACATAGTGAAATTAGACTTAGAAATGTTGAGGGTGTTTCAATTCTGGTGCAGTCATTTGCGAGATCAGGCATCGCATTTGTGACCTCTTATGGGTTCGCATTTGAGAGATACTCATCGCATTTGCGAAGAGTAGCTGGGCCACATGATTTTCGAATTAGCGAAATATTCTCGCATTTGCGAAGTGGGTCAGGATGGGGCAGTGATCGCAAATGTGATCAAGTCATTGCATTTGCTGAGGGTCAGTGTTCACATTTGTGAACATTTCATCGCAAATGCGATGAATGAAGAGATGTGATGGTCTTTGAAATTACAGTGGACTCTTCGAATTTATGGCATTCGCATTTGCGAACCCCAGGTCACAAATGCGACATCTGGAACTGATCAAAACTTGACTTAGACGGGATTTTTGCTCATTCTTCAAATTTTCAAAACAAGAAACCCTAGGGGCAATTTTCCAAAGAACTTTTCTTCCTCAAATCATTGTTAAGTGATCCTAAACTAGTTTCTTTAAATCTTTCACTATATTTCCTAAGATTTCAACCTTAAATCTTGTGTTTTCATGGTGGCAATTGGGTGATTTTGGGTAGAATTAGGGATTTTTATAAATTGTGATTTACACCTCAAATTTAGGTCGAATTCCAAAATAAATTACATAACTGGGCTCGGGGGTGAATGGGTAATCAGATTTTGGTCCGAACTGTGGGATTGGACCAAGCGGGCCCGGGGATTGACTTTTATTGACTTTTTTAATAATGGCCTCAATTGAATTCTTTGCAATCCTTGGTAGTTTCTAAGGCTTAATTTGAATCGTTTGGTTGGTAAATTGCTAGATTCTATTGGTTTGGAGGCTTGTTTGAGAGGAAAATCTGTGATTTAGCTTTGAGTGGACCTTTTAGAGCGAGGTAAGTGTTGTGGTTAACCTTGGCTTGAGGGATTAGGACTTGTTTGTCTATCTGATACATGTTTAGATGTTGGGTACAACATATATGTGATGTGAAGAGTACTTATGCATTGTTGCCGGGTTAAAGCATGTGGGTGAGACTTATTCTTTGTAGTTTATTGCTTATTTTGATCTGTTATCCATGCTTAGACTAGTGACTCTCTAAATTGATAGTTCTTATCGTGGTTACGGGCTTTTGTGATAAATGAGTATTGATTCCAAAGTTGAGATTGATATTGTGTAACCATTGTTGAAGTAAAGCTTGTTATTGTTGACTTTATCTCCTTGCTTTATATTTGTTCATCGTTATGTGGTAAGGGAGAGTGTTAAATCACGAAGGGTGATGTCGTACCATATTGTGAGTGTTAATATATGAAGGGTGATGTCGTGCCATGTTATGAGTGTTAATGCACGAAGTGTGATGTCGTGCCATGTTATGAGAGTTAATGAACGAAGAATGATGTCGTGCCATATCTATTGATTCATATTGTGAGGTTGAGAGTAAAAACACGAAGGGTGATGCCATGTAGTATTATTGATTCATTGTGAGTATGAAAGAAAAAGCACGAAGGGTGATGCCGTGCAATTTCCTTTATTATGTTTACTTGTTTTCACTGATTAAAGGCTTATTGACTGTTCTGGTTATCATTTCTGTTGTGTCTCTTATATCTTGTATCTCTTTAGCATGCCCCCTTCCCAATAGTACATGTTTAGCTGTTACTTGTTGTTACTTTGTGTATACACTGCTGTCCGCACAGGTTTATTATGTGGGTGTCTTGTCATAGCCTTGTCACTACTTCGTCGAGGTTAGGCTCGACACTTACGAGTACATGGGGTCGGTTGTACTCATAATAAACTTTGCACTTCTTGTGGAGAATTTGGTACCGGCACTAGATGATCGTGAGGTTAGCAGCTGACTTGCTTGTCAGGAGACCCAAGGTAGATCTGCTGGCATCCGCAGACCTTGTAATCTCTTCCCAGTTTTATTATTTTACTGTTTCCTTTCTTGCAGAACAATGTGTTTCCTTTCAAACTCTGTTTGTAGTAAATCATAGTAGCTCGTGAGTTTTGACTTCAGATCCTAAATGTATCAGATATTGGGGGTTTTATGTTATTCCACAATTTTGTTTTAGCTTCTGTTTAGCTTAAGTGTTTCCGTTATTGAAATTTACTAAAGTTGGTATTAAGAATCCTCTAACGTTGGCTTGCCTAAAAAGTGAAATGTTACGCGCCATCACGGTCCTGAAGGTGGAAAATCTGGGTCGTGACAGGTTTTGAGCTTGACATCTATATTGACTGTGTGCAGAGGCGGGCAATGAATTCACTAACTTGAAAAGCCTTGGAGATCTTTCAGAGACATTGGTTAAAACAAATTTGCACATGACTTGGAGACTTGTTTATTTGCTTTTGAATTTAAGTTTGATATTGACAAATTTGCACATGACTTGGAGACTTATTTATTTGCTTGTGAAGTTAAGTTTGATATTGCTTGTCGCTGCTACAGCGGTAGAAAGAGTTTTTTCTTTGATGAAGTACGTTAAAAGTGAATTGCGAAGCAGAATTGATGATAAATTTTTGAATGATTGTTTAGTTGTTATATAGAGGATGAAGTATTTGAAAGTGTACCAAATGATGCGATCATTGATCATTTTCAAAACATGACAAGTTGTCGAGTACAATTGTAATGATAATAATTATATTTATATGTTGTCTTTAAGTATTCTGTTATTTTGTAAATATATGTTGAATATTGGTACTTGTTCCTTAGTTCGGTTATTATGATATATTGACTTGAAGTTGTGGTAGGAACCCATACACTTCAATTCCTAGATCAACCTCCATTTAAATATAAGTTACAGTATCCATCTTTCTAGAGTTTTATGTAAACGAAATAACTGACGAATCCTATCTAAATCAAAGGGATGACTCTGAATACCTAACTATAATATCTTCTAATCTAGAAAATAAATGTAATCTAATCTAAAGAGTAAATACTAAAAACAAATGAATAACTACTAGTAACAATGAGTAACATATCATGTAACTAAATGCATTGATTTTTAGCTTCTTAATTTAGGCAATCCTAATTGCACAAAATATGATACATCAACAATAACTTACTGATCACGCTCAACTATGTCTTGTAGAAGACTAAGCGGGCGTTGCAAATATAATCCTGGGGTATTATTCCCAGAGTCGATCCCACAGGGAATTGACGTATAAATTGAGTTTATAAAATACTAAATTAGTGTTTAATCAAATTTCTCAAGACTTTTAAATATCAATTTGTGTTGTTTAACTAATTCTAT
>MDKI01063056.1:0-24514 GCA_005239505.1 Nicotiana paniculata
AAGTCCTCCACTTCTACCACATTTGCTTGATTCTTCTTCTTTTGTGACTCTTTCTTTGGAGCAAAACAATCTATGACCTTATGCCCGGCCTTTCCACAGTTGTGACAACTACCTTTGAACTTTTTCTTGTTCGGGTAATTCTTTGGTTCAGATGCATTCTTTCTTTTCCTTTTATTTTTCGGTGCTTCCTCAACAATGTTAGCTCCCATTATTGTCGAGTTGCCACGTGACTTCTTTTCAGCATTTTTATTGTCTTCTTCTATCCTTAGACAAACAATTAGATCCTCAAGTGTCATCTCTTTGCGCTTGTGCTTTAAGTAGTTCTTAAAGTCCTTCCATAAAGGAGGTAACTTTTCAATGAAGGCAGCAACTTGAAACGCCTCATTTATGACCATACCTTCAATAACAAATTTATAATTAATAACACTATTAATATTATTAATAAAATTATTGACTCGGGTCATACCTTCAGCAAGGAGGTCATGCACGATGACTTGTAATTCTTGGACTTGAGTGATGACCGACCTAGTGTCAATCCTCTTAAAATCCAAAAAATTTTGCAGCAACGAACTTCTTAAGTCCAGCATCCTCGGTCTTGTACTTTTTGTCAAGAGCGTTCCATAACTCTTTTGAAGTTTCCATGGAACTATAAACATTATACAAGTCATCCACCAAACAACTTAAGATGTAGTTTTTGCATAGGAAATCAGAGTGTTTCCATGCTTCAATTACCACAAATCGTTCAGCCTCAGGAGTATCTTCTCCCACAACTGGAACATCCTCCTTGATGAAACGTTGCAGACTTAGTGTAGTTAGATAGAATAGCATCTTCATCTGCCAACGTTTGAAGTTTGTACCGGAAAATTTCTTGGGTTTTTCTACCGGTGACATCGTATGTGCTGGTCTTGACGAAGCAGCAGCACTCGATGAAGCACCCGTTCCAACAACATCTCCATTAATTTGGTTTTCATTTGTCATGTTTCTGTAGAGTTGGAAACAAACAGAACTTCGTTAAATCAGTGAAGTTTTGATATCTTCAAACTGAATACCAAACCAAACATACAACACGTAACAATGGTGAAGTTTTTATATACTTCAAACCCGTAGTATATTATTCTGGTAAAGTTTTGATATACTTTAAACCAGACAGAATATTTATAGGAGTAGAAAGAACAAAGGCTTTAGTCTCCAAACCAGTATACAAAATATAGATAACAGTTCAATATAAATTTCAACACATAAACGTTAAATAAAATTCCTTAAGCTTGTAGTTGATACTATGTTAAAACAAACTGTTAGAAGAAACAGAAAAACCAGTAGATGATATGAAATATTCCGAGTCCACAATTTCCTTGTACGTCCTTAAGGAATTTTAACCCCCTCACAAGTTGCCAAGGTAATGGATTAAATCCTCCCAGGATGAAACGGAATAAACCTTCCTGCAACAGTGGCAATACTAATTGCAGGATACCAACGAACTCAAAGAACGGAGTAAAATCACACTTACGATTTTGAAAGAGAGACTGCGAATAGAATGCAGTATTTTTCAAAAGGAAATTATGGATTTTCAGTTAGTGAAAAGGAAGCCATGCCTCGGAATTTATAGGCAGTGTGATGTCTGCTCAGGAAGAGGTGTCTGTTCAGAAAGGAAAGGCAGCATTTGGATTATACGTTTCAGTTAATTCCGTTAATGAACTGACTGACATTTAATTAATTCTTAAATAATTAATTAAATAACTTTTGTCCAAAAAATAATCTTATCGATCATTTTCCAATCCAAATCCAAATCCGAAGCCGAGCCGAGCGACGATGACGGCGCGAGGGTTCATTCTCTTCAACTCCTTTTAAGAGCTCTAAGAAGTGATTCTATATTTATACACATAAGTGTAGTTGTCTTTCACCAATGTGATACAAAGTTCATGAAGAAACTCACTTGATTCAAATTTTCATTTCCCTCCATTTTATTTTCCACCATTTTCTAATTCACTCCTTGTCTTTAAAGCCCAATGGCTTTAAAGTCCAACAAAATGTTGACTTCACTTGATGATTAACTTAAGATAATCAATTTGTTCTCCTATCCAATTCCCTCAATTAATTGGAATGATCGCACGGATACACACCTATACCATACAATAGAGACGGAGTAAGCCCTTCGGCTACAGGTTCGGTCAAATTCAATAGTTTTGATACAAACTTTGTATTTGTCTTAAACCTTATATTTATCTTAAGAAATTCATTGAAGATGCATAAATTTTTAAGCTAGAACCTAGTAACTTAAAAAACTAGAATCATGAACCCAAAAACTTCAAATTCTGGCGCTGCCTCTATGATCACTCCCAACTCTAGTCCTAAAAAAGATAAGCGGTCCCCGCAAATATAATCCGAACTCAAAGTCCGGAATAGAATCCCACAGAGAACTAAGGTTCGCTCAGCTGTTTACTATCACTAAGAAGATAAAAACGAATAATTCCTAAGTTATAAATATTAATATTCTTATGCCTAACTAGATAACTAACAAATTAAAGTAGTAAATTAATAAATAGGGATACTAAGAGTTGAAGACAAAATTGGAAAAGCCTAGAGTTATGATTTTCCCAATTGTTGGAATCCTTCCCGCTACTTCTCCAACAATTTCGCCTAAGTTTTCTCTACTGATAATGAGCAATCGATTTATCGTAATTCTCTCTTGAGAAACTACAATAATGTACTAGTCATATTCTCTCGAATTACGCTAGCTTGCACTTTTTCATCGTTCACTATGATCACGTCAAAGCTTCGCTATCTCTAGTCCCGCTTCTAAACCCGCCGTATTGATCTTTCATATACATTGGGAGTGACGTTTTTCAACAACCACCTAAATATGTATCCTTTCTCAAGCAACACATAATAAATAGGCAGATTCAATCGATGACCATTCAATCAACTGAAATAAGCACGTAGTTGAACAAGTAGATAAATTCAAAGGTTAAATTATATTAGCAACAGAAATCATCTTTCAAAAGGTTCCATCAAACCCCAGAGGAGAAAGTTTAGCTACTCATAACCATGCTAACAGTCGTGATAATAATTGAAAGCATTCAAATACAAATTAAGGAATAATGGAAGATAAAACTCGTGTGATTTGTTGCTTCCAAGTGTTCCATAGCTTTTTGCCTCTCTAAGTACTAAGTTTAGGAGGCATTTATAAGGTAGGGTTGAGGTATACACGTCCAAACATAATGCGGAAATAAAAATGGCTCGGATAAGCATCGTTGGCGCGGGGAATTGTCAGAGGTACCAACATTACTCTGTGAGGCACTGTCAAAGGCGCCAACATTTCCCCGTGAGGCACTGTCAGAGGCACCAATGACAATGCCCTGGACAAAGCCTTGCACTATCTACGGCCATGACTTTTCATTGCCGTACACGTCTTCTTTTATTGCTCCATTTTGTAGCTTTGAGGTATTATTTCGTGCAACTTTTCTCCACTTCATGTCCAGGTATTTCTACACATAAAATAAACTCTTCTAAGCTCAATTAGCGCACAAATTAGCATCCAAACAATAAGCAAGTAGGACAAATAACATCAAAATATATGAAATTGTAACACGACATCATTCTACCATACAAATTCTAATTAAAAATACTACTTCCGGTCATGCAACACCCATCACAAAATCTTTCTTCTTAGTTAAGATTAGGGTTTGAATTAAAAGTGATTTGAAGAGTTAAGTGGTATTGAAAACTATTCAAAATTGCGGTAGGAAACTAAAATTGTTTAGGATTTAGTTGTTGCTAATTTATTTAATTCATGTCTAGTTAGGATTTGTAGTCAAATTAATATAGGAATAAGTTTTTTTATTTTTAGTTAAATATATTTTGTACTATTATAAATAGGAATATTAATAATTTATTTTATGTGTGAAGAAGTAAAGAAAATTATAGCGAGCATTTAGAGATTTATAATAAAATATTTTGCGTTCAAGTGGATATGTAAAGCTAATCTCTCTTTCGGTTAAGATCTAGCGAAAACACATCAATAAAGACTCATTAATATAGACAGCGATTACTAATTAAAGCAAAATGCCAAAATACATGCTTGTGAAATTAATTAAAGAGACCCTATTTGATGTCTCAAGGCACCAAACTTTCATGCTAGCTCCTTGTAACTAATCTAAAGCCATTTCTTTTACATTCTAACCTTCTTAATAGGCTAATATTTAATTGTGGATAATTTTTTTTTATTAGTTCAACTAATGATTTTTCCACAGTAACAAAAGTTTAATTTGGCCAGCACCATTTTAAAATGCCTAGTTACTACATCCTTCTAGACTAAGTAATAAATACGCATTCCCTTGTGTATGCCAACGGCCTAAAAATCCTAATAGTGATATCCCCATTTATAATAATACAAAATTTATTTTAATTAGAAATAAGAAAATATATTTTTATATTAATTTAATTACAAATTTGTTTACCCGTAAAACGGTACAAATGAATTTATATATGATTTCTAGACAAGTAAATTAATTTGATCATGAAATAATAAGTTAATTGAAGAAATATGCAATACTTAGCCTTGAGATGAAGATGAAATAGCAGAAATGGTGGTTCCGGACACAACAACAATGAAATAAAAAAGCAAGAAGATAAAATTGTATTTAACTTTAGATAGAGTATAGCGTAAGTTTGTCAGAAAATTGCTCTTCTTTACAATGATAGTTGAGCTCACTATTTATAGCTATGTCTAGGGAAGGAGATCCTACGATTGTGCCCCTCTTTAATGTTAATTATGAGGGTCATTGATGAAGATGTAAAGGTGAACATAAATGCCAAATTTCTTGTAATAGGCAATCGTACTTAATGCCATGGAATATTCCATATTAAATGCAACCGGGCGAAGAGTATTTATTACATCTGTATGAGCGTTATTCTTCCCGGTGATAGATGAAACAGTTGCCTTTGGTCTTGGACATCCCCTCGTCTTAGGTTCCATGTGTTCCTTTTTTGGACGGCCACGTGGCATAGTATATTTTATCCTATACAGATAGTCCCCCTGCTTTCTGGTGACATAACTTTGTGTCATCGGGAAGGTTGTAGAATATTCTTTTGGCGGGAATTGCTATGATTCTTTTTGAAGGCTTCTGACGGTTGATTAGACGCACGTCTCTCCGTATTTAATGTCCCGAACACGCGTCATCCCACGATTCAACATAGCTTTTGTCGGTTATCGAGGTAATCATGGCACTGAATTTAGCCACCAACACTTTTACTTATATGCATCAATCTTCTTCCCTTATGCTCCATAACTTTCCAAAACTTTGTAAAATCTTCCTTGCTATTAATTAAACTTTTCTGCAACTCCCTTTAATATGAAAAAGCTTTTCTTTCATTCCAATGGCTTCTTCTTCAAAGAACGTTAGCTCTTCAAAGGGTAAGAGCAAAGCTGAAGATATTGTTCCTCCAAAGGTAGATTCTATTATTCCTAGAAGTCTTGTTACAGAAAAAGATTTCGAAGAGAAACTCCATTCGACTCTTCCTCGCACGTGGCTTATTGGTAGATACTCTTCTTCCATTCGTCCTTCCAGTATTTCTGTTGTGAAGGAAGACTGTCGCTGCCATGATTTGGACATTGTTTCTCCCGATCTAACGGAGCGAGTGACCCTTCTCAAGAAGGGTTTTACATAATTTTACATGCATCCCTTTTACTTTGGGTGTGTTTTCCTTAAGTGGAGAACTTGACTCCGTCATTGCGGAGTTCTGCCTCTGCTATCAAGAGTGTTTGGCACAAGTAAGTCCTTCTATGTGGAGGACGATTGATTTTCTTCGGTGTCTGTGCCAGGAAACAGGATAGGAGCTATCTTTAGCTCATGTGATGAATCTCTATTCCCCCAAAATCTTATGTAGTGGAATGATAAATTTCAGCAAACGAGACCATCATTCCCTGTAGTATGGATGATGACTGCGACGGTGGGTGGATGGAGCAGTTTGTTGCAGTTTCTACCAATGACATCATTCTGACACTGGTTTCATCCTTTACGGAGGCATGGAACCGCACTCGTAAGATTTCTGTTTAATATTTAGTTGATTAGGGATTCTTCCATATCTATATTGATCCTTCATTCTACGCCCATTTCAGCAACTCGATGGGTTCCGCCTATGGTTGAAGTCTTGGTCCAGTGGGTCCAAAAGATCTTGGACGTCACTATGCCCGAGACTCGTATGTGGAAAGAACTGTCCATCAAATACGGGCAGAAGGCCAAAAGTCATGGTAATTCAGATTAACCTTGTTTCAGCTTTTTATGTAAGGAAGTTTATTGATCCCTTTTACCTTTTCCTTGCAATCAGGTCTACCCGCAGGCTCAGTTGATATTCCCAAGGAAGATGTTTTGGCTGATCCTGCTAAAGCGGTGAGACTGCTTCAAGAGGCGCTCGCTCGAAAAGGTATCTCCGGGCCTGCTTGGGCACATGTGTTTTATTACAGATTCCACGACTGGAGAACAAGAATCCAAAAAGAAGGCGTTCTTCCATTGCCGGGGAAAAGAATAAGAGGGCAAAGACTTTTGCCCCTGATTCGTCTCCGGAAGTTGTGATCACTAACCCTCCTCCCCAGCCGGTCATAGACACCGTGATGATCAACGATGATGGAGAATCTAGTGATGATGGAGCTTCTCTACACTGAAGGCGAGTATCATCATCAACTCAATAGAATGATCAATCTGTTGATTTAGTTACACCAACCGAGGACGACATCTCGGCACTTTAGGGTGAGTTTTATTTAGTAGAAAATACCAACTCCTGTTTTCGAGCCCCAATTGTTGTGCCTGGTACTATGGGGCTAAGTACCGAGTCCCTGCCGTCTTTGGTTGGCAAGCATCTAACAACCAGCACTGCATTTATTGCAGTTGCTTCTCATTCACCGCCATCAACTTCATCTCTATCTTCCCACCTCTTCCACCAGCAGCTGCTACATCATATCCACCGGCCACACTTTATCATGAAAGAGATGTTCCTCTTCCCCAGTCCCGGTTCATGGAAATTTGGTGCAAAGTTATGCTGCTTCATCTGAAGATCCACAGGGGAGGAGGAATGTTACTCTCTCGGTCTCCACCGGATGTAACTTGCTATCTCGGCTGGTGGAGCTAGCTAATTATCTAAAGCCTTTGGCTTTACAGAAGGATTGGGAAAAGATTCAGGTTCTCTTGGGAGAATGCTTGTTGAACAACGCCATGCGTAACGCCATAGCGGTATATTCTTTACTTCTTTTGTTGTTCCTTCTATTTTTTGGCTAAATATATCCTGAATCTTTCCTTTCTTGCTTTATAGGCTAACTTTATTCTTTCTTTCGAAGGTCTTAAGAGGTTGATTCGTGAGAAGGAAGAAATTACTTCCACATGGGATCAGATTTTGGTATAGCGGGAGAAAAGTGCCGCTTGCCTCTCAGAATTGGAAGCCAAGGACACTAAGGCCATTGTATTGGAGGCTCGTTTGCAGCAAAGCGAACAAGAGGTTCAAACCCTTAGCCAAGAGATCACCCTGTTGAGGGTTCAATTTGAAGAAGCTAAAGCTAAATGGGTTGAAGTCCATAATGTCGTTCTTGCTGCATCCGATCGTGAGGCTGCCTCCGCTGAAAGATTGAATAATTTGGAGGCAGCCTTGAGCTCCAAAACTGAAGAGCTTGCTTCTGCGGGGGTGAAATATTCCCATCAGGAGGAGAAGCATAAAAGGACCATTGAGCATAATAGAATTTTCAGCTCTACTGTCCACGACCTCGATGTTAGCCCCAAATCTGTTTGATACGCCCGGGAAAGCCTCTCTGCCAAGGTAACCCGACTCAAAGAAGAACTCAAGCGCTGAGAGGCTTCCCTCATTGTTAAGAAAACTTACGCTATGTACAACATGAGTAGAAAAACCATGGAAGAGGACAAAGCTAGTGTTAGTGACTTTGTTGCTGAAATTGCTAAGGCCCGTGAGCTTGAGTTGGCTGCTAAAAGTGGTCTCCCGGTGGGGCCTGATGCTCTTGGTCCCTCTGGTTCCGGTTCTGAGTTCTCGAGAACTGGAATCAGAGGATGATGATATTGAAGGACAAACTTGTATAGATATAAATATTGAGCCATTGGCGGATACATCTACTTTTCTCGAGGTCGCCGACACTTCTCTTCCTCCGAGTTCCAAAGATACTACAGTTTAGATTTTCTTTTCTTTTTCTAATTCTTGAATGACATTTTTGGCATGTGACTGTAAATAAAAACGTCTTTATGCTTAGGTATTGTTTGATTCTTTCGATTGATTATTTATGCAAGTTTTTTGCATTATCCTCTTCTTGTTTGAGTGCTTTGCGCAAGTTTTTCTGTTTGCATATGATTATGCCAAAACTTAGGTGTATTCTTCCCCCCCCCACCCCCCCAAAGAATTTGTATTTGGGGCACAAAGTCATCAGAAATCAACCCTTTATCGTGAGGGTTAAGTATTTGTGCAAATTTTCTTTTTGCATTTTTTTGTGTGCAAGGCTTCAGGTGTATTTTTCCCCGAAGGCGTTTTGGTTCCGGGCATTAATTCTTCCGAAACCAATCCTTTATCATGAGGGTTTTTTGAGAGGGCCCTCTTATGTTTATGGTGCTCTTGAAGAGGACGTCCCCTGTTCATTACGGCACTAGCATTTGAAGTACTTGTTTAACTTTCAAATGACAAAGTTAATTATCGTTCGGACAAGAAACAAGATAAAAAAAAGGATTTCACTTTATTCCTTCTATTCAAAAAGAAAAGTACATAAGCATTTGCTATGCTGAAAAGAAATTGCCATTACTTATGGCTAATTTGTACAACTTGTTTCTATGGGGCTGGCTGTGCAGTTCCCGGTCCCGATGATACAACTATGTTTCTGGTTTTCGTTCTCCGGTCGACGTGGTAGTCATTATTGCCTTATCCTCATATCATTCCCCCCAGTGTTCGAATGCGAAGAATGCGATTGGAACACTAGAAGTCTTGCACCTTCGAAGACCCAATTAATGAATTGCTAGACAATATTATGCTCGTTAACAAACTTCGCTTCCCCTTAGGAATTTATGCTATCGAGCAAAAGACTATCTAACAATCCTTTATGGTATGTACTTTTGAATGGTCAGGTAACCTTTGTCCTATAGCAAACTTAATTTCCCGGTTGGAATTTTGCTATAGATCCAAAGAGTATCTAACCGTTCTGGAGTGGATCTTTGATTATGTGCCTTGCTATTAAAGTTTTTATTGCTGTTGTTGAAGTTTTCTTTGTAGTATGCTTTATGTTACTTCCTCGTTAAAAACCTTGCAGAAAAACCCAACTGGGACAAAAATTGGACAAAGAGAAAAAGAGTGCAACACATACTTTTAGTTTGGGGTGATGTTCATCAGCAATAAAATATTTTGAGGTGTGCCACATTCCAATTGCTGGGAAAATTTTCTCCGTTTTGATTCTCCAATTCATACGAACCTTTCCCGATGACAGCTGAAACCCGGTAAGGGCCTTTCCATGTTGGACCTAGTTTACCTGCGCTGTGCTCCTGGGTGTTTTGAGTTACTTTCCTTAGGACGAAGTCTACTACTTTGATATAACAAAGGTTGGCTCTTCAAATATAATACTGATCCATTCTCTATTTTTGGACTGCCATTCTTACATGCGCCAAGTCCCTGCGCTCATCGAGTAGCTCCTAGTTGACTAACATTGCTTCGTTATTTGATTCTTCATCTGTTGTGAAATATCTCAAGGTCGGTTCCCCTACTTCAACTGAGATTAAAGCTTTTGCACCATACACAAGGGAAAGGGAGTTTCTCATATGCTCGATTTGGTCGTTGTCCGGTACGCCCATAAAACTCCAGGTAACTCCTCGGTCCAATTACCTTTAGCCGTTTGCAACCTTTTCTTGAGATTTTGTATAATCACTTTGTTCATTGACTCCTCTTGACCGTTTGCGCTGGGATGATAGGGTGAAGATGTGATCCTTTTTATTTTTAAATCTTCGAGGAACTTTGTGACTTTTGTACCAATAATTTGTGGCCCATTATCGCACGCTATCTATTTTGGTATTCCGAACCTGCAAATTATATTTTTCGACAAGAAATCCACCACTTTGTGCTCGCCGATTTTCTGATAAGGACCTGCTTCCACCCACTTAGAAAAATAGTCAGTCAAAATTAAAAGAAATTTTACCTTTCGAGGAGCCTGTGGAAGTTTGACGATGTCCATCCCCCACTTCATGAAAGGCCATGGGGACAGAACCAAATGTAGTAGTTCTGTCGGTTGATGCACTAGTGGTTCTTAGCATTGGCACTTATCAAATTTTCATACAAAGTGTTTGGCATCTTGTTCAATGCAGGGCCAATAATATCCCGCCCTTACCAACTTCAGTACTAAGGAATCTGCGCCTGAATGGTTGCCGCATATCCCTTCGTGGACTTCTCTCATGACGTAGTTAGCTTTGGATGCCCCTAAGCATCAGGCCAGCGAGCCCTGAAAAGATTTTTATATACAATTGGCCTCTCTTAAAGCTATATCGTGTTGCTTTGGCACGCAACTACCGAGATGCTTTTGGGTCATTGGGTAGCTTCCCGTGCTTAAGATAATCGATGATTTCATTCCTTTAGTCCAGATCAAATTAATTGCATTTACCTCATAATAACCATTTGCATCCAGGACTGAGTTCATCAGTTGTACTACCGTCCTGGATTCTGATCCCTTTATTTTTATCGATGATCCGAGGTTAGCTAATGCGTCTTCTTCTGCGTTACCTACCCTCGGGATATGAGTAATTGACCACTCCTAGAATTACGACAACAGAGATTGGACATTCAACATGTATTGTTGCATGTCCTCATCTTTGGTTTCAAAGATTCCATAGACCTGATTTACCACTAGTTGCGAGTCGCATTTGATTTCGATGACCTCAGAATCAAGTCCCCTGGCTAGTTCGAGCCCTACAATCAAAGCTTCATACTCTGCTTCATTGTTAGTTAAAGAAACCGTTCTGATGGCTTGCCTGAGGGTTTCCCCTAAAGGCATGATTAATACTATACCAAATTCGAACCCTTTTACGTTGGAATCTTCGTCCGTAAATATGGTCCAAACCCCTGATTTCAATTCCGACACCATTACTGCCTCTTTGGATGCCAAAGGCAGCAATCCTGGATTGAAATCGGCAACCAAATTAGCCAAGATTTGTGACTTAATTACAGTCCTTGGTTTATATTCTATGTCTAACTCACTATTTTTTAGCACATTTGGACAATCTACCCGAGAACTCAGGTTTGTAAAGGATGTTTCGCAAAGGGAAAGTGGTCACCACGGCTATCGGGTGACATTGGAAGTAAGGCCTAGCTTCCGAGTGGTGACTCTGAGAGCTAAGGCTAGTTTCTCCAAATGTGGGTAGTAGAACCTTATCCCGGTAGTGATAATGCTTAGATTCCCTCGTCTTTTCTTTTGCTATTTTTTTTGTACCTTGTAATCATGACAAACTCTTTACCAGGTTTGACATTTTGATAATTGAAGGCAACTTTTGCTTAAGTGTTGTGCAAGATACATGCTTTTTGCGTTGAATTAGTCAAAGCTTCGGGTATAATTTCATCCGATAACTTTTGATTCTGGGCATGAATCCTTCCATAATCAACCCTTTACTATGAGGGTTTCATAAGATAGGCCCCTCTTATATTTACGGTGCTCTTGAAGAGGACGTCTCATGTTCATTTCGGCACAAGCATTCGGAGTTCTTTTTTTGCTAACTTTCAAATGATAAAATCAACTCATCGTTTGGACCAAAAACAAGATAAAAATAAAAGGACTTTATTTTATACCTTCTATCTTTAAAATAACATAACCTTTTGTTTGCTAAAATACTGCCAATACATGTGGCTAACTTGTACAACTTGTTTCTATGGGACTGGCCATGCAGTCCTCGATCCCGATGAGACATTATTGTTACTAGGGCTCGGAGTCCCTGATTTTCGTGTTAATCTTGTTTCCATATTTTATACTATTCCCTCCAGTGTTCTAATGCGAAATATGCGAATTGGAACACTAGAAGACTTGCTTCGTTGGTCGAAACACTTGTGAACGGTTAAATATTCTTTGGTTCGATGGCAAGTTTTACTTCCTATTAGGAACTTGCCCATCGAGCCAAAGATTATTTAACCATCCCATAGTGGTTTATCATTTTGATACCTTGTCATTTAAAGGACTTAATCATGTTGATGGCGCTTTTTCCGTAGTATGCTTTCCGTTACTGTCTCGTTAATAACCTTGCCAGAAAAACCCAATCGGGATAAAAACTAGTCAAAGGGAAAAAGAGTGCAACACATATTTAATATTTGACGAGATACATTAGTAGTAATACCTTTTGAGGTGAATCACGATTCAATTGCCGGGCAATTTGACACTATATTGATTTTCCAATTCGTACGATCCCTTACCGATGACAACTGAAACCCAAGAAAGACCTTCTCATGTTAGACCCAACTTCCCTACATTGATCTCCCGAGTGTTCTGAGTTACCTTCTTCAAAACCAAGTATACTACTTTGAAGTAGCAGAGATTGGCCCTCCAATTACAGTACCTTCTAATTCTTTGCTTTTGAGCCAACATCCTCATGTGTGTCAGGTCCTTGCGTTGATCGAGCAAATCCATCCTCACCAGCAACACCTCACTGTTTGCTTCCTTGCTTGCTCGGGAAAACCGTACTGTTGGTTCCCTTTCTTCCATGAGAGAGAAAGGTGTCTTTCCCATACTCAATTTTTCCATCGTCTGATATGCCCATAGCACACCCGATAACTCTTCAGGTCATTAGCCTTTAGCAGCTTCTAACCTCTTTTTGAGGTTCTGAATAATTACCTTATTGGTTGACTCTACATGTCCATTAGTGCTCGAATGGTACAATGAGGATGTGATCCTTTTGATTTTCAAATCATCGAGGAATTTTTTGACTTTGGAGCCTATGAACTATGGTCCGTTATTGCAAGAAATATCCTTCGGTATTTCGAATTGTTAGATTATGTGTTCCCATAGGAAGTTGACCACTTCGCTCCCATCGATCTTCTAGTAAGGACCTGCTTTAACCCATTTAGTCAAGTAGTCAATTAATATTAAGAGGAATCTTACCTTTCCAGGATCCGGTGGCAATGTGCCAACTATATCCATCTCCCATTTCATGAATGGCCATAGGGATAACACCAAATGCAAGAGTTCTGCTGCTAGGTGTACCAAATATGCATAACATTGGCATTTATCATATTTCTAAATCAACGTCTTTGCATCTTGATCTATCCGGGGCCAATAGTATCCTACCCTAACCAGTTTTAGTGCCAACGAATCTGCGTCGGAATGGTTCTCGCAAATTCCTTCATGGACCTCTCTCATCATGTAGTCTGCTTCTGAGGCTCCTAAACATAGTGCCAATGGAACATGGTATGATCTTCTTTTTAATTTCCCATCCATGAGGCAGTAATGAGTCGCTTTGGTGCATAGTTCCCGGGATTCCTTTGGGTCTTCGGGTAATTTTCCATGTCGAAGATACTTGACGAACTTGTTCCTCCAGTCCCAAACTAAGTTGGTTGAATTGATTCCCCAATCACCGTCCACCTCCAATACCGAATGTATAAGTTGAACGATGGTACTGGAGTCAGATCCTTTCATCTCCGTAGACGACCTCAAATTAGCCAAATGCATCTGCTTTCATGTTATCTTCCCTCAAACTCCCTAAATTGTGCAAGCAATGTCTGAAATTTATTCACATACTATTGCATGCCTTCCTCATTTGTGTTGAAAATCTCATACACTTGGTTTACTACTAGCTGAGAATCACATTTGATCTCTATGACCTCGGAGCCAAGTCCTCAGTCTAATTCGAGTCCTGCGACCAAAGCCTCATACTCGACTTCATTTTTAGTTAATAGAACAGTCTTAATGGCCTACCTCAGGGTTTCCCCCGAGGTCATATTAGAACCACTCCGAGCCCGGGCCCTTTTACATTGGAAGATCCATCCGTAAATAAGGTCCAAATTCTTGATGTTGTTTCCGACACCAGCACTGCCCCTTTATTAGCTTGAGGCACTAACCCTGGACTGAAATCGACCAGAAATTCATCAAAAACTTTGACTTGATCGCAGTCCTAGGCTTGTATTCAATATCAAACTCACTAAAACTACCCATTTAGCTAGCTGGCATGACAACTCAGGCTTGTGAAGAACATTCCGCCAGGGGAAGGTTGTCACAACGTCTATCGGTGGCATTAAAAATAAGGCCTAAGCTTTAGAGAGGCGACTACGAGAGCTAAGGCCAGCTTTTTGAGGTGCGGATAACGAGTCTCTGCTCCTAACAATATTTTATTAACATAATAGACAGGAAATTGTGTACCTTCATCTTCTCGGACTAAAACGACACTAACTGTTACTTTCGAGGCCGCTAGATATATCAGTAATTGTTCACCTTCCCCCGGTTTTGATAGTAGCGAGGGGCTTGACAAGTAGCGTTTCAAGTCTTTCAAGGCCTACTGGCATTCTGGAGTTCATTCGAAATTGTTCTTCTTTACAAGTGAGAAGAAGTGATGACATTTTTTCGAGGATCGAGAGATGAACCTACTTAAAGTGGCCAATCTTCCTATTAGCCTTTGTACTTATTTTACGCTCGTCAACTAATCCGGGATGTCTTCGATGAATTTGATTTTATCGGGATTCACCTCGATCCCTCTTTCTGAGACCAAGAACCCCAAGAACTTACCGGAGCCAACCCGAAATGCACATTTTTCTGGGTTGAGTTTCATGTTATGTTTCCTCAAGATATCGAAGATATCTTGGTGGTGATTCATATGATCACCTGCATTTAAATAGTTGACTAACATGTCATCGATATACTTCCATTATTTTGATTATTCACATCTCTAATAACTTGTTCACATGCCTCTTATAAGTGGCTCCGGTGTTCTTTTAGCCCAAATGGCATCACATTATAACAATATGTGTCGAAGTTTGTTATGAACAAAGTTTTTCCTGATCCTCCGAGTTCTTCTTGATTTTATTGTATCGGAGTACGCATCGAGGAAACTCATTAACTCGTGCCCGACCGTTGTATTAATTATTTGATCAATGTTTGGCAATTGGAACGAGTCTTTAGGGCACGCCTTATTTAAGTCCTTATAATCTACGCATATTCTAAACTTGTTATTCTTCTTTGTAACCAAAATTACATTAGCTAACCATTAGGGATACTTTACCTCTCAGATTGAACCGATACCGAGTAGTTGAGTTACTTCTTCTTTAACAACCATTAGGGATACTATACCCTTTCCGTTTGCATTGTTGGAAGCGCGTGACAACGCTTGCATCAATTTCGTCATCACCTGATCCTGCCTTAAGAGGTCGCCCGTGATGGCCTTTTATTGCTCTCTTAGGATTCTTACTGTTTTCGCAATGCGTTCCTCTTCCGCGTCATCGGGAGTTGGCTCCCGTACATGTCGGGAATATTGTCCTTCACGAACCAGGGTTGCCTCGTCCCCCTCGTTGTAGGTGTCGCTGATTGAATCCTCGTATTGAGGCAGATTCTCATGTCCCTCAACGTTGTGTGCAATGTTGACATCATTAGCTGCCATTTTCGATTTCTTGCTAGGGAACAAAGAATCAAACAAGTTAATAATAAACGAAAAGATCAACTTAATTATGCAATTATCTAAGCCCCGCGGTGGGCACCAAACTGTTTACCCGTAAAATGATACAATTGAATTTGTTACATAGTTTATAGACAAGAGAACTGATTTGATCAAAAAATGATAAATAAATAAGATTAAAAGTAAGTCTTAGCGATTAAGATTGAAGAAGATGGAAAGCCTGGCTCCGAGAACAGCATCTCCGGGGATAGAAATAAGAACAATATAAAAAGTAAATAAGGTTGTTTTAATTGAGAGCGGAAGTGTAATACAACATAATTTTTGCCAAGAATTTCCCCCTTACAATGGCTGGTGAGCCTAATATTTATAGCTATACTTAGGGAAACAAGATCCTAGGATCATGCCCTTCTTAAATGAAAATAAAGGAGCTATTGATGAATATGTAACGGCAGGCCATGAATGTAAATATTCTCTGCAATGGCTGTCCATTTAATGTTAGAGCATATTCTTCATTGAATGCTATCCGATGACAAACATTCGAACTGCTCCCGTTGACCAGGCTTATACCGGGATTTATCCGATACCAACTGCAACTATTATTCTTGGCACTGATTGTCACGTGATTCGCCTTTTACCTGTATTCGGTTCCACGTGGCATACAATCAATTGATCATTTATTGTGGATCAATTTCACCCTATACAATTTTCCTAAGGGAAAGTTTTGTCAAAGTTGGTGTTGGACCCATACAGTGAAGTTGTTCAACGATAAGTTGAAAGAATGGTATGACTATGAATAATACAACAACAACTATCCAGTAAAATCTCACAAGTGTGGTCTGGAGAGGGTAGTATGTACGAAAATCTTACTCCTACTCCGAGGGAGTAGAGATTGCTGTTTCAGGAAGATCCCCGGCTCAAGAATACAAAAAGATAGACAATATATAAGTGATATCAACATAAAACAATAGAAAAAATGACAATGTCATAAGAACCAAGGAATAGATGAAAAAGCAATAATAATAACCAGTAAACAAGGTCCAACTCAATAAAAAATGGAAGAAAAGTGTGGACACAACATTAACCACTAGCAGTCTCAGACAAAACCTTACCAGACTAGCCTTACACTGTTCAAAGTAAAAAAATACTCAACTACTTCCTAACCTCCTACCCTAATGCTCGACCTCCACACCTTTCTATCAAGGGCCATGTCCTCGGAAATCTGAAGCCACGCCCTGCAATGTCTGATCACTTATCCCCAATATTTCTTCGGCCGCTCTCTACCTCTTCTTGTACCCGCCAAAACCAATCACGCACATCTCCCTATCGGGACATCTGGGCTTCTCCTCCATACGTACCCGAACCATTTAAGCCTCGCTTCCCGCATCTTGTCGTCTATAGGAGCCACACCCACATTCTCCCACATATCTTCATTCCCTAATCTTATCCATCCTAGTGTGCCCACACATCCACCTCAACATCCTCATTTCTGCTACTTTCATCTTCTGGATATGTGAGTTCCTAACTGGACAACACTTAGCCGCATACAACATGTTCAGTCTAACCACCACTCTATAAAACTTACCTTTGAGTAACAGAGGCACTTTCTTGTCACACTTTCAAAAAATTTCAAGTTCCCAAAAACTGGTTTAGGGCAGTTTTTGGGTGAAATTTTTTGTTGCACTCACAAAACTTCAACTTTTTCTTCAAATAAAATGCATGTCCAAACACAATTTCTATTTTTAAAAATTATTTTTCAAAAGCTCTTTTTCAAAATTCAATCGAATCTATGTCCAAACGTTAGTTAAAAGTTTAGATATTGTCAAGTCTTGAAGTAGAGTATTTGTAGGCATACAAAATTTATTTAAATCCATAAAAAAATTTGGATTTAATGTCAAATATATTTTGGTCGAAATAAATATTTTGGGTTAATATAAATTGATTAATAATATAAGTTCAATATATATGAGTTAAATAAATAAGGCCAAGTACATTGAGCTAGCCCATTTGATTGAGCTAAAAATGGCGAGCGCACTTCATTAAGCCCAAGATGCCATCTTCCTAGAGGCCCAGTTTGGTGTCACATGTCAAATGATGTGGCACGCCAAGTCAAACGCAAGAGCCAGTGGGATCATGCCACATGTCATAATGACAAGGCATGCCAAGTCAAATTGAAAGACCATGAAACAACGACACATGTACAAGTGACATGTTCTGGCCAATCAAATGCAGCCTTGTCACGCTTCAATCTGATTGGTCGAAAAGATTTTGTTCTCATCACGACTCTTCTCTCCCATAACTATAAATAAGGGTATTCATAACTCAGAAAAGACACCAAAAGTTATAACAAGAAGCAAGAGAAAGCTCGGGATCAAATGCCGCAAATTTTTCTACAAGTTTCAAACTTCAAGTAAATCAAGTTCAAGCTCAAGAACGAAGAACAAATCAAAGTTCATGGAGTACTAGTTCAAATCAAAGTTCGTGCTAGTTTTAATTCACGATCATCGTTCGTGGCAACAATTATAGATTTAAGATCAAGCTCAAAGGCTCTTGAATTTATTGACTATTGGAAAGAAGAATCATAGGAATCATAGATATTATAATACTCATATTGTTTGAAATCAAATACTATGATTATTGCAATATTTTTCGATCTCGATTATTTTCTTGACGCAAATTTATTGTCTACAATATCCTTTTAAATAGATAATGGTGAGAGTTCAACGTGTTCGTTTTCATTTTTTCTTATATCAAGTGAATTTCAACATATATGTCTTTAAAAATAAAATAAAAATGTTAAGATTAAGTAATTTCTGCTGAAAAAAAATTAAATAATTCCTAAAATAAAAATATATCGAAAGGAAAAAAAGCCTTTTTGTTTAATTAATTTTTGTTTCGCACCAAAAAAGACGGTTAATGGGTCCCGCACTAACCGTTGGTCTTTCCAAGTTCTCTCTTCTCTAACATAGGAATGCATGGAGGAAGCCAAAACATTCCCACCAAAAACAGATCATTTTTCTCAAACCCTAAGCTTAACCCTAATGTCTCTTTGCAATTTCAAGATAAATTTGCATCTGCAATTGCCATATATATACTGACTGGGATTTTGTTCTATTAAATTTGGATCAATCATATGCTAAAATCTGAAAATTTGAAAGGTATTGGTTGAGTATTTTGATTAAGGAGGGGATTTTGTTAAAACAATGTCAAATTTATATGGAGATTACAACCAAAAAATTGATTATGTATTCAAGATTGTATTGATTGGAGATTCTGCAGTAGGGAAATCACAGCTATTGGCTAGATTTGCTAGGAATGAATTCAGCTTGGATTCAAAAGCTACAATTGGGGTTGAATTTCAGACAAAGACTCTAATTATTGATCACAAGACCGTCAAGGCACAGATTTGGGACACTGCTGGCCAAGAAAGGTCTGCATTTCCTTCCTTCTTATTTGCTAATGTTCTTAAAAAAAATTCCTAATTAATTTGTATGGCATAATATAGCTGCGTTCCTTTTTCAATTATAAATTTGGTTCATTTATGTTGTTTTTTCACAGACCTTACAAGTTCCGGGATTTGAGTAAATTAAACAACTCGTCATGGTTTATGAGTACGGGTAATGCGAAAATAAATAGTCTGACTATTTAGAATTGATACTCTGTAGGCACCTAGTGGATTAATTTCTTCAGGGAAATAGCCACTAGAGTTTTACTTCGAACGACTAATTAGACTTCCGGTGTTTATAGATAACTAGGCGGGATGCTAATAAAGCGGCTTACTCTCTTGCTCGGATAGCTTTACCATATGCAACTCGTGTAACTTGGTATTCCTACACATCATGTTTAGCATATGTTCTTTATTCTGATGCTCGTCACTACTCTGTTTGGTTTGGTTGTTGAATATATATCTCTTGTCTTAAAAAAAACTCTAAGGTGGTCACTCTTCAACTAAGAGTTTGGAATATATGTCCTTGAGATATACTTATATAAATGATAATTCGGCCTAATAAAACAAATAATATTGGACAAAGAAAAAGAGAACAAAAAAAAAAATAGAATTTTGAAGAGATTACAGCAAAAAGAATCTTGATACAACTAGCCAAATTGATGGAGATCGATCTCGAGGATCTTAATCAAATCTAAAATTATAAACAATACAAATTATTAAAAGAAGAGAACATTGAACACAAAATAAGCACAATCGATCATTTCGAGAAGCATACATTAACCTTTGGAAGAGGAAATGGAATTCTCAAAATTGGAGGACTAAGAGGAGTTAAAAGTCACGGAAATGGTGGAGATAGAATTAGTAGTGGGTTGGAGGAGGAGATGTTGATAGGGGTAGACGTATAGCATAAGTGGTTGTTTGCTCATAATACTCAAGTGGTGAAGTGAGAGTCGGAGTTTGCTTGTAATAGTTTGTTGGTAGTGGAGGTGAGTAGTATGATGGTGATTGTTCATACGTCTTTGGTAGAGGTGGCGAGTTGTAGGCAGTAGCGGAACCATAATTTTCATCAAGAAGTGTTAAAATATAAATAATTAGATACATCGAAAAATCAAGGGGAGTCAACGTATAGTAAATATTCATAAAATAAAACAAAATTATCTACCAATATAATGTAATTTTCCAGCAAAGGGGTGTCGCTTGATACCCCTTGGTTCAATGTGGCTCCGCCACTGGTTGTAGGTGGTAGATAATTGCTCATAGTATTTTGGTGGATTTATGTAGTAAGGAGGGGGTACATGATAGTTAGATGGAGATGGTGATTTGTAGTACTTCTGAGAGTAGTATGATTGATCCAAATTTTCAGAGTTGAAGTCTTTGCGGGTTAAGGCTAAACCCGCCCCACAACCAAGACGTATCTTGCATATTTGAGTGGGGAGCTTTGATTTTTATTATAGTAGCAGTATGATATCCTTCTTGACATTCATGTTATGGCTTCATGGTTAGCCACAAAGCTTAAAGCAAGGTCCAAATAAAGACTAGGTCAGTACTAAGTGGAATGCAATCTCTAGTGAAAAAGAAATAATTTAACTAAAACACGAATAGAAAATAAAAATAAAGACAGTGTTACCACAAAGGTATTCAAGATTGACTATCTCTAAACAATAAACAGAACAAAGAAATGGGGACGCTTCCTTTGATCTTTTTATTTCAGTGGCAGAATATATAAGTTGGCTTTTCATCTAGAGTTGGGCATTGCCCCTATCTCCAAAGAAAAGCAGAAGAACAACAAAAATGCAACAGTTATTAGCACATTATATGCGCTCCGATACAAGCAAAGCCACTTTAAGACGTCATACGAAAGTCACCAGGAAAAAATGGCAATTATGAACTGCAGATACATCCCAAGTATTATAATATTCTAAAAGAAATGACGTATAGGTTTAGTGCTAAGTGTAGTTTAGGCTGTGAATTACCAGAACATATTTTCCATTATCTGCAGTAAGATGAAATAGCATTGTCATAGTTCTAACAGTAAAAATTCTGTCAGGTATAGAGCAGTGACTAGTGCATATTATCGAGGTGCAGTTGGCGCAATGTTAGTCTACGACATGACAAAACGTCAATCATTTGATCATATGGCTAGATGGCTGGAGGAACTAAGGGGCCATGCCGATAAGAACATAGTTATAATGCTCATCGCTAACAAATGTGATCTAGGGAGTCTTCGAGCAGTACCAATCGAAGATGCTCAAGAATTTGCAGAGAGGGAGAATCTTTTCTTCATGGAAACATCAGCCCTTGAATCCACCAACGTCGAGACTGCATTTATGACAATATTAAAAGAGATCTATCAAATCGTTGGCAAGAAAACTCTCACTGCAGAAGAAGGCGCGGAGTATGCAAAATCACAATCTCTTAAGGGAACAAGGATCATAGTTCCCGGCCAGGATTCAGATTCTGGTGGCAGAGGTGGCTGCTGCATGTCCTCCTCCTGATCTTTGGTTTCAGGTTTTTGACAATATTTCTGTCTTTTTTCGTTGATTTTCTTATTTTATCAAATGCTATTATTACTGGGGCGTCTTGTTGTAGAATTATGGAACTATCGTTTCAGGATGAGGGCACGTGGATGACAACGTTTGTCTAGCGTATGTGCATGTACATGGTATTGTAGGATTATAAATTCCATTCTTAATTTATGCCGAATAGCCTAGACCATCAGCCATTACATGCAATTTCAATTACCAGAGGCATTAAGCTGTTTTGCAAGGCAACTTTTCATTCCATTGTAGAGCGGTGAGGCTTTTGCAACGATGTTAGTTGTATAAGGAATACCTTTCCTAAAACCCATAATCCATTTGGTATCCATATTCTAATATAGTATAATTTACACCACAAATTTTCCCGACGTACGTCACCTAAAGGGAATCCATCTGTGATTAGCTATTTACAAGTCAACTTTCTGGGGGAAGCCAAGGAATAAGCTTAATGAGACTTTTCTTGTCTCTTTACTTATCATTAGTCATGACAATGAACTCTATAGCTCTTAGCTTGTTATTGCAATTTGGTGTGATAAGCTGTTATTATTAACAAAAGCATTGGTTTTTATGTTTATCCACTGTTTTTTAGCCACCATTGAGTTCCCACATCGTGGGTAATGGGTTATTTGGTCTCCTTTATATGGTTAGCAATCCTCACCTCGTGAGCTAACTTTTGAGGTTGAGTTAGGTCTAAGGTTCATTTTTTTTTATCATAATATCAGAGTCAGACTCATCCCAATTCATGATTTATCCGATGTTGGGCCCCATTTTTAATTGTCCACGCTCCAACTATCCAGTTTTCGGAAGTGTTGAGTTCCACATATGCGTTGATGGGTTATTTGGTTTCTTTATATCCCTGAGGTTGAGCTCGCTCTTATCAAAATTCCAACGTCTAAATGAAAAGAAAGAGTGACTAAATTCGAGATCCGCTTATCTTTCACATTGTTATTATCATTATTAATGCATTCATTGTTCATCATTCGTAAGGATTGTTTTGCAGGGTCGATCGAGGATGGTGTCCAAATTGATCCCAGAAGTTAGAAGCAGCTTGACAGTGTATAAAACAAGGTTAATGGTTTCAATATGGATGGTATCCAAATGGCTCTATCATGGAGCACTTTGGTTGTTAGAAGTTTGTCATGTCAAGCTAGGATGGGGAAGAATTTGTGCATGTTTAGAATTATTTAGTTTACATAGCCATTTATAGTCTTGGTTGTGACTTATTGTTGTAATGAGGTAAGACAATTCTATAGGCTGAATTAATACTGAGGATCCATCAGCAGTATATTGACTATTGCTTTATGCATGTACTATGAATTAGGTAAAGTTATGGAAAAGAAATGTTGGATCATATTATTGGATAGAAATAGTTAGTTATTCAGCTCTAATTTCTTATCTTCATGATACTTGGTTAAGTACATTTGAATTATGCATTTTTTGACCTCTTAAGATGGACTTTAACAGACAACAATTGGATTATTTCAAGACAGAGCTCCATCGAATAATAAAGATCGCTAGAGACGATTAAAACCACGATTTAATCAGGTGAGCTTCAGCATATATAGTCAAGCAAATAAATCCCGTGACATACGCAACATTTGGCGTGCCTCGGCCTATGACCTCGGCGATAGGGAGCACTTTACCCCTTAATTAGTCTATTTAGTGCAATTCAGATTAGAGTTTCCAATACCGTATAGTTGAAATAAAAATTAAATTTTTTTATTTAACCAGGTGATTACTCGTGTGGTACGAGTAAGAGTTATGTTATGCTCTTCTTCCAAAAAAATTTACGGTTTGCTGTTATATTCTTTTTTATACAACAACAACAACAATAACAACATAGTCAGTGTAATTCTACAAATGGGGTATGAGGAGGGTAGTATATATGCAGACCTTACCCCTACCTTGTAAAGGTAGAGATGTTGTTTACAATACACCATCGGCTCAAGATAAGCATAATTACGGCAGTTTTAGAAAAGAAATACAATAGCAGAGATCTCATTAAAAGAGGAGACAATAACAACAACACGATAATAAGATAACTGAAGTCAAAGAAAGAATGGGTAGTAATAGAAACCTAAGAATAAAAAAATACGAGAATATTACTAATACTACTGGTATGGAAAATAAATACACTCGACTACTCACTAACCTTCTATCTTGATTCTCGACCTCCACACCCTCCTATCAAGGGTCATATCCTCGATAACCTGAAGATGTGTCATGTCCTGCCGAATGACCTCTCTCCAATACTTCTTCGATCGTCCTCTACCTCTACTTATACCCACTATCGTCAACCTCTCACACCTCCTTGTGAGCATGTAATTTTTACCTAACCAAAATACTCCTATAAAATTAATGAATAAATTAGTCCTATTTATTTTTAGGATTTTTTGGTATTTATTTGAAATTATTTGCATTTTTAGTCGCATTTTTTTTAAGTTGTGAAAATATTTAAACCTTCATCATCTTGCCTTATTAAGCTTTTAATTTAATTTAATTCCTAATGACATAATTAATTGCTTCATTAAAAGAAAATCTCAAAAATTATTTGTTCTTGATATTGTTTTAGTTTTAGTAATAAATTAAGTAGTTTTCCTTTTAAATTTAAGATTGACTAATCGTGTAAATAATATAAATAGATGATTAGTGTAATTTTACAATTTGAGATAATTTAGTATTCAATTTAGGATTTAATCAAAATTAGTTAGATTTAAAAGAGACTAATTAGCTTAAAAGAAAATCGGATTGGGCTAAGTCTTTAACAACAAGCCCAATCCCAAAATTAGCCCAAATACCCAAGCCCAAACCCTTAAAAAATATGATCCATACCCATCTCCCCCATTCAATCTTGACCATTGATCTCTAGCAGATCCAACGGTCCGGAACCCCCTCCCCTTTTTAATATAAAAATGTCCTAAAACCTCCACCCC
>ML303022.1:0-45576 GCA_005239505.1 Nicotiana paniculata
GGTTAAAATGTGTTTCGGGGGCTCTCTGACAGGTAGATAGGCCTAATTACAAAGGAAAATCTGACGAAATTTTCAGGAAACATCGGAGTTAGAAAAAAAATCTGGGGGTTGGCTTATTTTGTGTTTTTCATATATTAATTCCCCGCTCCTCATTCGAGGACGAATTATTTTAAGTGGGGGAGAATGTAAAGACCCGTAAAATTTCATGGCTAAAAATAATGCCCAAATTGGTCCCCGTGCTGTTATAACTGTAGAAATTCTTAAAACGGACCCTTTTGAGTAAAAAGTACCCCGGGAATTAAAAGATATAATTTTTCCAGATTTGCGTAGGTCTGCGGTCCACTATGTGATCGCAGATCAGGTATGCGGACCGCATAGTGATCGCATACTTGGAGTTTGCTGTCCATTTTGAGGACAGTTATGCGGCCTAGAATGCGATCGCATTTCACGAATGCGGGCCACATAGTTGTCACATTCTTGCACCTTGATTTTTGCATAGCGAGTTATGCGATGCACTATGCGATCGCATAACAGGTATGCAGACCGCATAGTGGTCGCATACATGGGCAGTCTACTTTTCTTTTTGGCCCATTTGAGGGCCAATTATGCGACAGGAATGCGATCGCATTCCTGACCGTATTTCTGTTTCGAGACTGTTAAAATTCTAATTTTATACCCGACCCCAAGTTCATTAAACACTTACCCCTTTCATTTTAAGCCTATTTTCTAATAAATTAGAGAGAGGAGAGAGTGGATTTTAGAGAGAGAGTTCCAACTTCATCAAAAGTGTTCCTCCATCACTACTCAAGCCCGAAATTGATCAAGTAGGACACCATTTTCTTCACTACAAGAGGTAAGCTTCCACCCCCATCAACCTTAATTTCTAGATTTTTGTTAAAATGAAACACGGTTATGTGAGTTCATGAATATAGGGGTAGGAGTCTTGCATGCATGTAACCAACTAGTCATAATCTAGTAAAAGGAAATGGGTTAGAGTAATCATTTACTAAAAAGAGGCCATTTAATCTAAAGGAACACCTAGTGTTTGATAGAATACTCAAGTGAGTTCAAGACATGATCATTATTCCTATTTCTAAGTTCAATTATGCCACATTGTGAACTAGATTAAAGGTGCTAGAAGGTCCGGTGACTTGTGGTAAAAAATTAAAGGGAAATTCTTATTCAAGGTATGTATGGCTAACTTTAATCTTTGTAGAGTCACCTTGTTGGTGTCCGAGCACACGGTATGAAATTCTTGCTTGAGCATATGTGAATGGATTGTCCTGCTGTGTCGAGGTGTAAGATTTCATTCTCTGATTTTCTTAGTCGATTACCATGCTAATTGCAATTGTGAAGGGTGATTCTTTGTGCTTATCCTACCATGTGTAAGGTTCGTTAAATGTTCGAATATGTCAATATGGCAGTATGTGCTACTAAATGAAAGAATGTTAACGTACTCTAATGTGGGAAGGTATCTAATTGCTAAGGACCGAGTGTGACAAATGATGAAAAGAAACTGTGGATTGATTTAATTGAGTTAAATAATGATTGCAACACCATATGTGAATTACTGTTTGGTAGGGATTATTGTTCCTTGACTTCATATAGTTGTTGGTTGATATGAAGTCATGTTCTTGATGATGAAGATCCCTGTAATATAATTGTTGGTTATTTTTGCTATGAAATGTGAACGTACGACAGGATCGTGTTGCGCCCCGCAACACGAAGTAATAAGGGTGGAGAGGTAATAAGGGTGAAGTGCGATTGTATGGTGGGATCGGGTTGCGCACAACAACACGAAGTAATAAGTGTGGAGAGGTAATAAGGGTGAAGTGCGATTGTATGGTGGGATCGGGTTGCGCACAACAACACGAAGTAATAAGTGTGGAGAGGTAATAAGGGTGAAATGTGAATGTACGGTGGGATCGGGTTACGCGCCGCAACAGATGAATAATTGAAATGAGTAACGGTGGAAATCTTATTTGTAACTATCTGTATATCTGTGTGGTATTTTTGTGGTTACCCTGACTGTCTTCCAATTGTGTACTTGGAATAAACTTTGTTCATAAATACTAGTACTATTCAACGGTACTAACGTCCCTTTTGCCGGGGGCGCTACATCTTTTATATGGATGTAGGTGGTTCCACAGCAGGTAGCTCGGACCACCGATAGTTGTGTTTCCCCTTCATACCTTCAGCAGATCCAGTGAGCCCCACTTCCTCTCGGTGTCGTGTGTCGTCTATATCATCTCTTTTACTTATGTTGTAAAACTTATAGTCGGGGCCTTGTTACCGGCAAGTATGTATACTCTTCTCAGTACCTTTGGAGGCTCTGTAGACACTGTGTGGGTTTTATATGGTTGGGTAGTAATTGTAACTATTCGTAACCGTGATTGCGTGTTGGAAATGTTGTGCTTAGCTGTATATTTTGGGATTATCAAATGATGAATTTTTAAAAGAGGAAAGTGGACTTATGTTCTAAATTCATATTTTGAATCCATTTGCTATTTCACTCATAAATTTGTATGTTATAAACACGGGGTGATGCGTTGGGTAGGAAAGAAAATCCAGGTCCGCTTGACCGGGATCATCTGGTTAGGCGTTGGTCTCGTCCCTCGGTTTTGGGGCGTGACACCTTGCACAACTCAGTCCAGGCAGAAGAGTTATGCGGACCGGAAGGTTCCTGATTTGGCATTTATGGCTGATGATCGGGTTTTGCTTCGACTATCACCTATGAAGGGCGTCATGAGGTTCGGGAAGAAGGGTAAACTGAGTCCGAGATTCTTTGAGATATTGCAGCGTGTTGGGGAGGTTGCTTATGAGCTTGCCTTGACTCCCAGCCTAGTAGGAGTTCATTTGGTATTCCACGTCTCTATACTCTGGAAGTATCACAGCTATCCAGCTCATGTATTAGACTTCAGTTCAGTACAGTGGACAAGAATCTATCTTATGTTGAGGAGCCAGTAGCCATTTTGGATAGGCCGGTTAGAAATCTTAGGTCGAAGAATATTGCATCAGTAAAGGTTCAATGGAGGGGTCAGCCAGTCGAGGAGGCAACTTGGGAGACCGAGCAGGATATGTACATCCAGTACCCTCATCTTTTCACAGCTTCATGTATGTCTTTATACTCGTTCGAGGACGAATAATTGTTTTAAGAGGGGGAGAATGTAACAATCCAGACGGTCTTTTCGAGAGTTAGAGCCCCGATCCCCTAATAACTACTTTTCCCACATTTGTTTCTACTTTTGGTACTTGCCGGAGTGATTAGCTATAAAATTCGGACATTTTTGGGACACTTAGTCCCTAGTTTTGTGTTTAAGCCTTAGAAATCGAACCGAGGTTGGAACTGTGTGAAGACGGGTCCGAAATGAAGTTTCGTTGACTCTGTTAGCTCTATTGAGTGATTTCGGGGTTAGGAGCGCGTCCGGAATGTCGTTTCGAGGTTTCTAGTAGAGTTAGGCTTGAATTGGCGAAAGTTAGGATTTCCGCCGATAAGTGAAAATTTTGATATCAGGATAGTAATGCGATTCCGAAAGGATCTGTAGGTCCATAGTGTCATTTGTGACCTGTGTGTCAAATTTCAGGTCATTCGGACTAGTTTTGACGTGTTTCAACATCGTTGTGGATTTTGGAAAATATCTAAGTTTTTAGGCTTGAATCCATTTATAATTTGTGATTTTGGTGTTATGTGATGTGGTTTGAAGGCTCGACTATGTTCGACTGAGGTATTAGGACTGCTTGGTAGGTTTAGTTGAGGTTCCGGGGGCCCCGGGGGTATTTCGGATGCTCAACGGTTCATTTTAGCCTTGTATTGATTGTTGGTTTTCTTGTGTGACTGCAACAGGCTTTTCTTTATCGCGATCGCGTGAGATAGTCCGCGATTGCATAGGGAAATTGTAGGCCAGTCAAGACTAAATGCATCGCAATCGCATGAAAAGGAACGCGATCGCGTAGAGTAGGCAGCTTGGTCATAACATTCGCGTGGGCTAGGTTGCGTTCGCGTAGAAGGAGTGAGGCAGCAGTGGAGTTAAGATTTTGTTCTTCGCGGTCTCGTGAGCCTAGTCATGTTCGCGTAGGGTCTGAGTATTAGTGCATCGCGTTCGCGTGAGTGTTTACGCGTTCGCGTAAAGTAAAATTTTGAGGCGTGAAATTTGTTCTTCGCAATCGCGATGGTTCTTCCGCGATCGCGATTAAAGAAAATCTAGGCAAAATAAAAAATGTTCAAAATTGAGGGTTAAAGTTATTTTTCACAATTTGGACTTGAGAGCTCGAGATTAGGCTATTCTTGGAGGGATATTCACCTGGGCAAATTGGGTAAGTAATTCCTACTCGGTTTTGACTAATTTTCACGAATCTATGCCTAAATTTATCCTTTAATTTCGAATTTGGGGTGAAATTTGGGAAAACTTTGGATAAAGTTCTTAGACCGAGTTTTTGAGTTTTGATCGAGATTTTGGTATCCGGTTCAAGTAAATTTTATATGGTTAGACTCACGAGTGAACGGGTGTTCGGAATTTGTAACTTTTACTCGATTTCGAGACGTGGGCCCGGGGGACTTTTTCGGCGATTTCCCTAATTTCGCGCTTTAGATTCAAATTTGTCTATTAAACTAGTTGCTTGTAGTGATATTCACATATGAAATTTATTTGAATAGATTCGGGCAATTCGGAGTTTGGTACTCGTGGAAAGAACGTGATTCCAGGTTGAATTGGGCAGTCGAGGTAAGTGACTTGCCTAACCTTGTGTTGGGGACTTCCCCCTTACGATATTGATGCTAAAGGTTGTGTGAACACCGTGTACGTGAGGTGACGAGTACGTACATGGGCCGTTATTTCAAAAAACTCATTTTTCCCTTACTAAAACATATATTTTTTCTCTCTTCTATGAACTTGCTCTCATATGATAGACTGTTTAGTTTAGATTAGGAAATCATGCTTACGTGCTTAATTGCCTACTTGATTTTCTGTACGCCATGCTTAGTTAAGCCCTTATTTTCCTTATATGTGATTAGTATAAACTATGTAAACTCGATGTTATGATTGTCATTCATCCTGCATATCATATTTAAATTGGGACTACGGACGTATTCCGGGAGATCCCCCTGTACTGCATATTTACTTTTGGACTACAGACGTATTCCGGGAGATCCCCCCTGTACTGCATGTTTAAATTAGGACTACGGACGAATTCCGGGAGATCCCTTTGTACTGCATATTTACTTTGGGACTATGGACGTGTGAGCACCCAATTTTTTCCCCGCACGGAAATCACTCCTAAAAATAGGCCAAAAATAATGTTAATGGATCTTATGAGTTTTTTTTCTTTATTTAGTTGCATTTCATGCAAGTTTAATACTTTAAAATTATAGAAAAACCATAAAAAATTGTCACACTTTTAATTCAGGTCATCTTAGGTTTAATTTTCACTTTTAGGAATTAATCACTCTTTAATTGATAGATTAATATATAAAAGTAACAAAAATGTACATTAGCATTAATCAATTAATCTAATTAATTAGTTAAAATTCTAATCAAGTATTTTACAAAATAAATTCAACTAATAGTAATGTGGCCATTTTTGAAAGAATAAATTTGTCTCTTGTTTCAAATTGGCCAAATTTCAGGGCCCAAAATTACAGGCCCAACCAGATTTCCCCACATTGAAATACCCTAAATCCCTCATCTCTTCTATATATACATTATACTTAAAAAAGACCTAGACCTAGACCGAATTTAGAATCAGATCCCCTCCCTTACAAAAACAGCAATAAAGCACCCCCTTCCCTTCTTCTTCTTCACTCTCATTTCTCCAAATCACCCACAGACACACGCTGGAGACAAACCAAGACCTAGCCGCATCTCTTCAGAGGAGACCCCAAAATTCTTTTCTGTTGGAGCAGCTAACTGACTCCCTCCCATGGCAGAACACCAAGCTGGCCACCGTTGATGCTCTCAAAGAAGAACGAGAGAGACGGACGCCCCAATTCCCCTCTCCAAATAGACCACTTCCTAATTCAATCATCATCTCATCCCTTCTCCATTTCTTTTTTTTTCCTGTATGTGGTCGTACGCGCACACACAGTAAATATAATTCTTGTAACTATATGGTTGAAAGAATCAGAAAAGGATTTCGAGATAGAAGGAGTATTTCGAAAATTGAAGCAGTCGAAGGTCGAGTTTTTTTTCTACCGTGAATCGTTGTTGTGTTGTTAATGTTTCGTTGAGCTTCATCAGCCTTTATTTTGCACCTTTTTCGGCTGATTCATGTGTTGTTTGACCATTTTTTGCTACTAGGTATGTGGTGTTCATTTGTAATCACATATTTGGATCTTGAAATGAAGTTTGAATTATTCCGGCCATATCTGTGTTAAATCTCATGAATTCAAATGTGTTTAATCGTTATATTTGTTCGTATTTGCATTGAATGATTTGGTTGTTCGTTTCTGAGTTAAATCTTAAATTGATTTTATTCATCGCGACTGATTCTGTCAGAATACACTATGAACTATGTTATGAAGTAGTTGCTACTTGAAATATGGAATTAAGTTACTTCGAGTCTTAGTTAATTGTCCTGTTTATTAGCTATGATGAATCCATTTAGCTTGATCTGGTAAAATGACTCCATGCCAGTCTCATTTAAACTTAGGAGTCGCTGAAATGAAGCCTAATCGTGTGAGCTGGACTGAACATTTATCTTCTTTTGTATCATAGTGTCAGTGTGATTAAGGCGAGGATTTGTATCTTTTTAGCAAAACCTTGTAATTATATGAGCCTGGAATGATTGATTGTCAGTTTATACTTATATACTTAAGTGATTCCATTTATCGAAAATCATATCACGTGAGGTGTGCAATTTCATATTTCTGGGCCAATATACAAGTCTCAGATTAGAATGAAAGTGGATCTTTCGTTTAGTTTTCGAATTAATTGAAGTTAGTTTGTCTTGACTAGAATTTAGAGATGTCTTGTAAATATAAAAAATGATGTGATGATTTAGTCTAATTATTTAAGTGCTTTCTTCTGATTTTGGGATCTCTCATAAACTGGTCCAATACTCAAGCACAAAACTGGGCCAGATTTTAACATGGCCAAAATTCAGATTCTTAGACTAACAAACTTCATGAAACTGGACCAGATTTCTATACGGCCCGATTCCTGATTTTTTAGCCTAATAAGCTTAGTTTTAAAAGACTTGGAACAATCCTAAATGTTGTAGTCCAAACAACTCCTTGACTCTTAAGTTAATCTTACAAATGACTTATGAAGACAACCTTTTCAAATATAACAAAATACTTAGACCCATCCTTAATTAGATAGATGATACATTTAGAATTTTTAAACACATTAAAAATCAAAGTATACATTCGCGTAACTTTGGATAAAGAATAACTTTTCTAGTAACAAATACTTTTGTTAAAATTGTGTACACGTTTACATGACACAAATAAAGGTTAAAATTAACATTCGTAGATATACCTTTAGGAGCGGATTTAAATTATTTCAATGATTGCGTACATGTTCATGTGACGCGGTCCCGATTTTAAAACCAAAATACGCGCTTGCGCGACTTTGACTATTTTTCTAAATGAATCAAGTGTCATGAATTATTACACGTCTGCGTGACATGGTTTTTGACGCATCAATTAATGCGGGTATACACATACGTAACTCGTCTTAAGATAATTCTTTAAATACAATTGACTAATAAGAAGCGGTAAAAATATAAATGCACATAGGTATTAAAATCAATAATTAAACAATTTAAGCCAAGTATAAATCATTAAGTGACCGTGCTAGAACCACGGAATTCGGTAGTGCCTAACACCTTCTCCCATTTTAATAGAATTCCTTACCCGGTCTTCTGGTTCGCAGACTTTTTAAACTAAGTCAAAATTTCCTCGATTTAGGATATTAAAAATAAATGGTGTCTCAAAACACCGTAAAAAATCCAGGTGGTGACTGTGAAAATTAAATAAACAATCCAAAATTTGATTCTCTCACTTAAATTGGAAAAACTCCATTATCCCACCCTTATCAGGAAAAAGGAGGTGTGACAGGACCTATTCCGGGAGATCCTCCTGTACTGCATATTTACTTTGGGACTACGGACGTATTCCAGAAGATCTCCATGTACTACATATTTACTTTGGGACTACGGACGTATTCCGGGAGATCCCTCTGTACTGCATATTCACTTTGGGACTACGGACGCATTCCGGGAGATCCCATGTACTGCATATTTAATTTGGGACTACGGTTGTATTCCGAGAGATCCCCTTGTACTGCACAATCATTTGGAACTACGGGACAGTATCCCGGGAGATTTCACCTTGTGATATATATTGTGTCGAGCCGAGGACTCTCTTTACTGTAGAACTTAGATTGTTTTTCTTAAACTGTTTATTGTATAAATTACCTATCTTTGTACTGTTTTAAATTGATTTATATAGAAATCCAGTAGAGCCTTCACCTGACCTCGTCACTACTTAACTGGGATTAGGCTTTGCACTTACTGGGTACATAATGTGGTGTACTCATGCCCTTTCCTGCACATGTTTTTTGTGTGCGGATCCAAGTACGAGCTATCAGCCTCGTGGTTAGTCGTCGCTACTGATTCCAGGAGACCGCAAGGTATTTCTGCCGCGTCCATAGAATCCTCCGAGTCCCCTTCCATTCTAGCTTGTAAAGATTTTCTTATGTACTTTCCAGTTTTTGCTAGAGCTACAGTAGTGTTAGAAGCTTGTGACTGTCTGTGACATTCGGGGTCTTGGGGAGTTATATTTTGTATGAGCCGAGCGGCCAGTATGTTATTTATATCATTTCCCACATCCCCTGTTATTTCTTGTGTTTTATTTCAGTTTCCCCCTTATAGTAGGCTTACCTAGTCGTAGAGACTAGGTGCCTTCACGACACCTTCGGAGGGTGAATCGGGTCGTGACACTTTTGTTGGGGATGCTGCATCATTAATGTATGCAAGTGGTTGCACAGCAGGCGGCACTGATCAGTGATAGAAGTACACTCTTTTCCTAGCTGACATGGTGAGCCCCACTTCACTCGGGGTCATGTATCTTTTCTTTGTTATATAACCATATTTTGAGGTATAGTCGGAGCCTTGTTGCCGGCACTATCACCACACTCTTTTGTATCTAACAAAGGCTCCATAGACATAGTGTGTGGGGTATGTTGGTGTGGGGAAAGTCTAACTAGTAATGTTGTTATTGCATCACACGTTCCACATCAAACTATGAAAGAGTAAGTTCGGGTAGAAGGCATTATACAGGCTTGCTCGGCCGGGTTATCTCGGTTGAGCGTCGGCCGCGCTCCCCAAGTTCGGTGCGTGATAGAGAATTTGTGTTGTACATTTTTCCTCTTGTTTGTCTAACTCCTGTGGTTTATTCTCGAATCATTCATGGGCAAGGTTGGGTAATAGCCATCAAGTAGGCTTGCTCGAATGGGATATATCGGTTGAGCTCCGGTCCCTCTCCCCAAGGTCGGGATTCGACAAACTCTTGATAAGCTTGCTGGCAAAGAAATTATACTCTCTCCAACACCTTGAAATGACCAATATACCGAGGGCTCAATAGCCCTTCTTCCCGAACCTCATCACATCCTTCATGGGCTAAAACTTTGAGTAGAACCCTCTCACCCACCATGAATGCTACATCACGAGGCCTCTTATCAGCATTAATCTTATGCATAGATTGCGTTGTACGAAGCCACTTCCGAATCAATTTCACCTTCTCCAAAGCATCACAAACCAAATATGTTCCCAATAGCTTAACTTTGCTAGGCTAAAAACAACAGACATGAGAAAAACTTTACCTTTTATATAATGCCTCATACGGAGCCATCTGATGCTCAAATGTTAGTTGTTGTTGTAGGAAAACTTCGCTAAAGCTATGAAATTTTCCTATTGACCTCTCATGTCAATAGTGCATGCCCTCAACATATCCTCCAAAATCTGAATGGTCTGCTCGGGCGCCCTGTCCATCTGAGGGTGAATACCGCGAACTATGAGTCCTCAAGAATAAACTCTCGCAACCCATCCACATTAGGAACACAAATCCAGCCCTAAAGCTTCAACTCACCATCAGCACCAATTTTAAACTCCTTTGCACCAATCGTTTCACCGTGTGCTTAAGGAAAAGAAAAAGGGGATCGTCATACTTATGAGCCTTGTTGAGCTCAAACAAGGACGATTGTGGTACAACACGGGCAAGGACTCTACTAGGCTCCAAAATATCCAATCTCACTAAACTGTTGGCCAAATCCTAAACATCCATAGCTAAAGGCCTCTTCTCAACTGCAATAAAAGAAAGACAATCCATACTCTTCTCCTTCCTACCCAAGGCGTCGGCCACCATATTTTCCTTCCCATGATGATAAAGAATGGAGATATTATATTCCTTCAATAGCTCCAACCATATATACTACCTCAAATTCAAATCTTTCTATTTAAACAGATGTTGGAGACTCTAATGATCCGTATATACCTCACAAGACACGCCATATAAGTAGTGCCTCCAAATCTTGAGCGCATACACAATACTTTCTAACTCCATATCATGCATCGTAAAGTTCTTCTCATGGAGCTTTAGCTTACGCGATGCATAGAAAATCACCCTAATGTCCTGCATCAACACACACCCAATGCCAACCTATGAAGCATTATAGTAAACTATATATGAACCTGTCAATCCCGAAGGCAAGACCAAAACTGCAATTATAGTCAAAGCTGTCTTAATCTTCTAAAAGCTCTCCTCACACTCATCAGACCATATAAACTGAGCACCCTTCTATGTCAACCTGGTTAATGAAGCTACAACAAACGTGAAACTCTCCATAAAACAGTGATAATAACAAGCCATACCTAGGAAGCTCCTGATCCTTGTAACGGTAAAAGGTCTGGGCCAACTCTGAACTACCTCAATCTCCTTCAGGTCCACCTTGATCCCATCACTAGATACCACATGACCCAAAAATACCACCCAGTCTAGTTAGGACTCGGATCTTGAGAACATAGCATATAGTTTCTTCTTCCTCAAAGCCTGGAGCACGATCCTCAAATGCTTATCATGCTCCTCCCGACTGTGAGAATACACCAATATAACATCAATAAAAACAATGACGAAGGAATCCATAATTCCTATAATGGGTCCTGAAGGCCGTCTAAGGAATGTCTGAAGCCCCGATCTTCAACTGATGGTACCCCGACCTCATGTCAATCTTCGAGAATATACTAGCACCCTGAATCTAATAAAATAAAGTATTAATACATGATAATTGAACATTGTGCTTGATAGTAACATTGTTCATTTTCCTATAATCAATGCACATTCTCATTGAATTGTCTTTCTTCTCCACAAATAGAATCATAGCAGCCCAAGGTGACATATTCGGCCTCATGAAAACTTTATCTAGAAATTCTTGTAACTGTTCCTTTAATTCCTTCAATTCTGCTAGATCCATGTGATACTGTATATTAGATATGAGTTGAGTGCACTGTGTCAAATCAATACCAATGCATGGCCGATAGGTCTTCTAGGAAAATATCTGTAAACTCCCACACCACGGGGCTGAATCAACCATAGGGGTATTATCACCCAGATCTAGAAAAAGAGCTAAGTATGCTAAGAACCCCTTCTCAATCATATGTTGAGCCTTCATGAAAGATACCACCTTACTAGGAATACGACTAAAGGAACCTCTCCACACCAACCTCGGCAACCCCGTCATAGCCAATGTCACGGTCTTAGCCTGGAAATCAAGAATAGCATGATACATAGATAACCAATACATACTCAAAATAACATCCAATTCCACCATATTAAGCAACAGAATATCAACCCTAGTCTCGTAGCTTCCAATAGTGATCAAACAAGAACGATAGACATGGTCCACCATAATAAAATTCCCAAAGGGTGTAGATACATAAACAGGAGTATCTCTAGAATCATTAGATATATCCAAATATGAAGCAAGTAGGATGACACATATGAGTAGGTAGAACTCAAATTAAATAAAATTGATGCATCTCTATGACAGATCGGAACGATACATCTAACAATTGCATCGATGCAACCGCATCACTCATGCCTAGGAAAGCATAACAACGAGTTTGACCTACCCTTTAGGATGACCTCTACCCGTCTATGCTCCACATCTAGCTGGATGTGCAGGTGGAGAAGAAAATAGAGCGGGAACCATAGCTTGATTAACCTTGTGAGGTCCACCCCTCCGAAATCTGGGACAATCTCTCACAACTTTCCTAGTATCAACACACTAAGAACAACTTCTCTACGGGCGTGGCTACTGTACTAAGTCTGCCCCGTACGAATAGAATAACCGTTGTTATAACCATGTGCAGAAGGTGCCTAAAATATGGTTGTTCGGTACGAGTGTTCTGAAACCTATGACTAGCTGGAGAACTACAGGAAACCTGAAGTTTGGACTGTACCGGCCAAATGACAAAGTATCTTCCATGACAAGTCTAAGGCATAGAGTAGAAACCACTAATTCCTCCGGGACCATCAGGCTACAAAGCCTCCCTATCTTCCCTCTCCTCTACACGAATATGCTTTATTCTTCTAAATATCTCTATAACCTGATGAAATAAAGTATCTCTCTATCTCTCCTACCATCCCAAATCTGAGGATATAGGCGAGTCCCTCAATAAACCCCTAAACTCTCTCTCTCTATCAGTGGAACCAAGGAAGGTGCATGACGAGATAACTTTCTAAACCTCATAGCATACTCAGACACAGTCATACCCCTAGTGCAAATTCTCAAACTCACTACTCAACTCATCTCTATGAGTCTATGTTATAAACACCCTCAAGAAAAGATTGAAGAATTGGGATCAAGTAAGGGCAATACACTAGCTGGCTTACTCGCGTCATAAGTCTGCCACCATCTGTATGTCCACCTTTTCAACTAAAAATAGTAAGGTCGATCCCACTCGACTACACAAAACCCTTGGTATGCAGAATGTCATGACACTGATCCAAGAAACCCCGCGCATTCTTAGAAGCCCCTCTACTCTACTAGGGAGGTTGAAATTTCTGAGACCTTTCCAAGCTATTCTACCCTTCATCCGACACAACTAGACCTACCTCAGGATGAAATATATTTACTAGATTCACCATCACAACACCTGGTGTCTGATAAGCATGAGCCAATTGCTCTAGTGAATGGACGGCGGGATTGTGAGCTCCTCCCACCAGCCTATGAATTAGTTGGTGCAACCGGAATCAACTCTGTTTGAGCCAAACTCCCAAACATACTCATGATGTTTGCAAAGGTCTCCTAGAGCCCCAATTAAGCAATAGTCCCCTCAGGTGCATGAGCGAGTCCCGTTTGCTTAACATGATCAGGCTTCTGCTCCTCGACTAGAGCTAGAGGTGGCTCCACTACTGCTCTAGCTACGGCACATGCTCGGTCTCTACCTCAACCCTGACCTCTTGCTACTCTAGCAGGATCTCTAGCAGGGGGCATTGGTGCCTGCTCAACTAATCTAGTGGAATGTTTCCTCATCATATGTGAGAAAATAGAAGAGCAAAGATTCAAAATTTGGAATAACAAATCAACATAATAAAGAATGAAAGTAGGTGATGTTTTCTAACAATTCGATAGCCTCTCAAAGATGATACAGATTTCTCCATACCGATTCGCAAGACTCTACTAAACTTGCTCATAACTCGTAGAACATATGAACCTAGAGCTCAGATACCAAATTGTCATAACCCAAATCCCACTATAGGATTCGTGATGTTACCTAGTCTTTAAAATTAGGTAAGCTAATCACTTAAAATCATTAAATCAACAAAACATGATATATTAAAACAAAATTTTATATAAAATGACATGAAATCGACTTGAGGAACCGTTTCTGGTGGTGCTGTTCTTGGGGTTCTCTGATGGCTTTGTAGCTGAGCCATAGCCACCTGTTGTGCCTGCAACATTTCAAAAATGACGTCAAGGCTAACTTCCCTTTCCTTTTGAGAAAGGGCTCCCTGTGCTTCACGTTGGTCTCCTTCACGAACGCTTCCGTTTGTATGAGAGCTCACATCGACATGTTGAGCATTGCATGAACCTTCATTGACAGAAATTTACACTGGTGCCCCCTCAGGGTTTTTGCGGTGGCACACCAGCACCTGAAGCAGCTGCGCCATTATCTCTGTGGTCCTCAGGATCGTTGTTTTCATGTGCGATTACTGAGTTAGACATTTTCTGACCTGAAATTGAAAATTCTTGGACAAGAAAAAGTGTGAAGAATAACCTGTGTTTTTAGAAAACCAGCACTAAAACAATCACTATTATTTTTAGCCCCACGGTGGGCACCAAACTATTTACCTTGAAAATGGTAATTACAATTATATTTGATTCTGTGGTTCTAAAAATATGTGATCTATTTTAATACCAGTTGTTTAGGCTCTAGATGCTGAGTGTGGGGTGAGAAAAATGAAATAAGAGCAAAAGGAAACGAGATTACGCAAACCGGGTAACGGAGGGACCGGTCTCGAGGGTGGTCGAAATGGCCTCGAGGTCGAGCTCTAGAAGACTGACTGGGGGCTGTAGATAACAATATAACAGTATTGAAGCCTTAATAATGGTCTATTTATTATAAATAATAAGCAATAAATGAAGAATAATTCAAGAATAAAATAAATGAGAAGCAATAAATCAATGAAGCAATTGTAAAGAATGGTTTAGCTAGGGAGCAGAGGATGTTCGTATTCTTGTATTGAATATCATGTGTCTTACAAAGTGAAAAGGGTCCCTTTTATATATAAGGGGGGAATCTAAACATAGTACATATGTAATTAATGCAAAGAGATATGGTTGGTACAACAATTTAATGCCACGGTACGGGCTTGTATTATTTTGGGTAATTTGTCAGCTTTAACCACGTGCCCCTTGAGAATTTCCCACCTTTCCATGTTAACCTTCGATTTATACAGCCTCGATGCCGAGGATCTACGATATGTACTGCCTCGAGGTCGAGGACCTTCGATTTGTACTACCTCGATGCTGAAACTTTGAACCTTCGAACCTTTTGAGCATCAAAATGATCGTAAAATCGGGCTCTCCGATTTTAGCCGTATATAGAAGATCCATAAGAAATTTTGAGAAAGGTCATTCAAGAAGACGCTTCCCTAAAGCAAGCAATGTGAAAAAAGTTAAGCTTAAGGGTTGTATGTGCCAGTTGCGCTAATTGTCACCATTGCGAGTAAGGGAATTTGTTGTCTTTGGTATAGAAGGATTGTCGCAAGGCGAGTAAGGATCAGTAATGTTGTGAAACGACGCCAAAGATGAAGAGGTAAAACATCTATAGGTAGATCCTCGTGACTTCAACTCTTAGTACTCCCATAAAGGGGGGAATATGGAGTGATGTGGCATTAAGTCAGAATTAAGTGGTTCTAGTGACTATGGAATGGTAAAGGAAGAACACGAAAAAAAAAAAGAAAAAGGAATGAGATGGAACTTATCCAAATCCTACAGATACGCTAAGATTCTAGAATATTGTGCAAGCACGACGTCAAGGAGAGGAAGTAAAGGTTCCTGCCCGAGCTATTATTAATAAATAAGAAGCTCGTGCGAGACGTAAGTTAAGACAAAGGAAATAACCCAAGAAATATTACGTGGAATATTGATTTGAGAATGTCCAATGAGTAGTTAGTAGTTGATTCAGGAAGAGCCTAGTCATGACTAGACAAGAAGTCACAGACAAATCAGCAAATCATACAAAATAAATTTAGTAAACCTCAACATGGTGAATTCAACCTCGCAGTAATGTCATTACAATACTTGAGGTATATTCAATTAGGAGTCGAGATTGTTAAAGGTACCGTATGAGTGTTATGGGGATAAAATAAAGTGTCGCTAGGAAGACAGTCAAAATATCATTTCAGAAGCAACCCTACAAGAACAAGGAAACGGAGGTAAGCAACTACAGATGATTATAGGCAAGGAAGGACATCAAAAAGGGCCTGTAATAAGCTCACAACTTTACGAGAGTCAAGGATTCTCCCTAAGCACCACAACGAAAGATATAATCCGATCAATGATCCAAAGTTGGTTACGTTATGAACGCACTTAAGGGTTTGGAATTTTATACATGCAGCATATACAGCTGTAGAAGATTCTGTTATACGTTAAAAGAAATAATTGAGCCCAGGACCTAGATAAAAGATTAAATTGTTAAAGGATTGTATCATGCATATTCCTCAGCACCCATAAAAGGATAAACAGAATACATAATACCATGAACCACAGATCGGGAGATATCTTAAGCCAACACAAAGCCAGTTAGAAGAAGTACCAGCCTCATAAGAAGTCATTATGGAACTCCCACTGGATTGTATAGGCACCAGAGGTGTAAGTATTATAATAGAGCTTCAAATAGTGGATGTGATTTATACTTACGTGGGAGGGAGGTTATAAAAGAAAGATAGAAGAAGGTAAGGTGATATTTTAAAGTATGTAAGGTAAAGGTGAACAACGTGCAAAATACTCAAGTATAGAAGGATGAGAGTGGTCCATAGTTCAGGTAAAAGACTAGAAGCGTTGGGATTCAGTATCCGGGGATAATAGCAGCGTCATCAGTAGCATACCTTCCAGCCTATGGTTTCTAAGTACAGAAAGGTCTAATTAGAGAGTAAAAGAAGAGTTAGAGACGATGTGATGTCTCGCTTGATGTTCTAGAAAATCCTAATGGAATCGATCACAAGCTAAAGTATGATAGAACAACAAGGTTTTAGAAAGGCAAGAATAAGGATAAGAAGAAGGCAGGGGAAAAGGTGACGAAAATGGATAAGTCCTCGGGATTAAGCCCATGATAACAAAGGAGCTGATGGTTCCTCTAATCAATATAGCCTGAACGAACTCAAAGGAGTCTAAGACTAGTAGAATTTTGAAGAGATGGAATGCTGCCCTAGTAGCATAATGAATGTGTAATTGTGATAAATAAAGGATGACGTTTGGGCCTTCACTAGAGTAGTGATAAATAAAGGGGGGAAGAGGATTTCATGAATTGTAAGGGACAAAAATACTCATATAAGGTGAGTCACATTAGGATGCTACAAAAAGCACGGTTATGGAAGAATAGTATCACCTCTAGGATCAATCTAACTACTCCTGATATCCCCGATGAGACGCAAGCCCTAGCGGCACTGTTACATAGAAGATCAAGTTATCAGTGGTAGATGATGAATCAAAATTAAGGTGAATCAATAATAGATAGATAAAAGTTCAACAATATAATATGAGATTAGAACAGCAGTCTTAAGGATAAGCAACGAGAGTAACCTGAAGTTGGTTTCAGACCTCACTAACGATAAATCGAAGTAAGAGCAATGGTATACTAACCTACTTAGATGCAGTAAGTTTATATGAATGGATAACCGAGTCTATGAAATAAGATATATAAATATCTGTAAGTTCAACAAAGTACCAAGTGAAGAACTTCAGTACACCCATAGATGCCTACAGAGGCATCCTATTAAGCCTTGTATATGATTACGAAGTATGGCCTAGAAATTTGCTAAAAGCTGGAGGAAAAAGGAGAGGAGAATCGCATAGGCACGCTTACAAGGCTAGTATCGTAGAGGATACATGATAGAAGGTGGCAACAGTTATGAGATGGGAAGGAATTCGATCACAAGTCATGGCGTCGGAAAGAAGCCTAAAGAGGGGAAGGCCCTGGCCTTTGGATTTATTCACAGAACAACTGCCTAAATGTCAAGGAGAGTATTAAGGTATTAACAAGAGCTATAAGTTATGAAAATGATAAGAGCATCAGTCAACATTTGAGGAAGAATGTTCCAAAAGGGGGAATGATGTTATGCCCCATAATATTATGTCGATGTTACGTTTCGCAGTATTAAATTATGACGATGTTGCACCCTGTAGTATTGTACGTTGAATTTTTCGTAAGGTAGTTGACATCAGTCCAGGAAAAAGTTTGTTTGGAGATTATAAGTATTATGCTATTTCAAACAAGTGATGAGTAAATTAGTGAATGTGAAATGGGAAGCAAGTCAAAGAAAATGAATTTTCGTCCAAGTTTGGCATGTTGGGATAAAATTCGGGCCGAGTGTTAATACCCGATATTTATAGAATAGTACCATACAAGATACCATATGACCATGATAGAATGATGTATAAAGTGTATTAAAAATAAATTTTAAGTAAATTGAAATAATTTTTAATTATGCGGATAATTGATTAATACCGGGTAATGGAATATTACCTAATTACTTAATAAGTGGATAAAGATTAATAATTCCCATCCCACCCCTCTAAAAACGTGGCAGCAAGCCACTTATTACGCCAATGACTCATAGTCATTCTTTAATAGGTGGCAACCTTAATTGTTACACACAAGATGTGAAATTTAGTAAGTCTTAAGAATGTTTGTAGCTTATATTTGTAATCTTGGGCTCTAGTGTGGTATGTTATTCGTTAAGGTTTGTCAATATTCTTGCAATCAAATAAAGAGGAGAATATGAGAATTGAGAATCACACCTTCATTCTTAAGAAACTTGATTAGCTAAAGATTTTCAATAGTAACATGAGGCTTCTATGAAAAATTAAGGATGGTTACATTCATCAAGTAACGGATTTTAAGCACAATTTCATATGAAATTATACTGCGTAATAGCAACGGAATTTTTCGATTCTAGCTACGGATTTTTCCTACTCCGGGTAGGGATTATACTGCATAATAGCTCCGGGATATAACAAGGATTTTTACCTACTCCGGGTATGTTAAGGCTAAGATCTTCCTTCATTTTTCATGATCTCGTCATTACAAAAGTTCGATAAAGAGGCATAAAGAAAAAATTCATATCCCGAAATTTACGTATATTTTGCTAGTCTCGCAAGTTATAATATTTTCTTTATCGGGACTTCATATTCAATTGAGTATTTCCTTCTTCCAGTCAAGAGATCAGAGAGTCTATATATATATATATATATATATATATATATATATACAGTATCACAGTATTTTCATTATCATCGAGCTATAATCGATGGGAAGGCCCCTATTGGGCAACCTCTGATCAGATGGTAAGTTATATACCGAGCCTACTGTGGTCGAGCGCCAATGAGCGACCCCAGTTGGTCGAGATACAGAGCCTAGTATGGTTGAGTTCCTATAAGTGAGCCTACTACGGCAGAGTAGTCATATATATATACTGATCCTTATAGGGACGGACATATATTTTACTTACTATATTGAGAGAGTTGAGTCAGTATCAGCAGGTAAGCATATCTTCAGATTATGTTTGAATTCCAGCTACTTGCAGTTATTGTATTATCAGTTCAGTTTCATCTTTCAATATATTGCCTTACATACTCGATACATTATTTCGTACTGACGTCCCTTTTCCGGGGGCGCTGCATCTCATGCATGCAGGTTCAGACAGACAGGCGGGTAGGCCTACTCATTAAGTGTTGCCCGATTTCAGCTTGATTGGTAAGCTCCATGCCTTTCAGAGTTGTCGGGTTTAGATCCTTGTATACATCTATGTATATATGTTATGAGTAGGTCGGGGAGTTTTTCCGATCACAGTATATCCATCAGTAGAGGCTTGTATAGATATCCTGTCAGTTAGTGCAATATGTTGGGCTTGTAGGCCTTGTATGTATATTTGGTTGGTTTGTCAGAAGAAATAATTATGACGGCCTTGTCGGCCCAGCTTCATATTAATAATTAGTCAGCATTCCCAGTTGTCTTGCAATGTGGCCCATGACCAAAGTCTTACATCACATGTTTAGAGTTCCTTAGTCGCTAGTTGGTACGTATGGATAGGTGAGGCACCATGTGCTGGTCTCGCCCCCAGGTTCGGGGCGTGACATGTTCCGAGATTAGCGCCACGATCCTCGATCAATCACGAATATCTCGCTCTTTTCGTTACTAAGTTATCCTGATATTACTCGAAATGTATCTCTTCTGGCTTCGATTGATACTGACTTTGATCTATAAAGATGCTTCGATTTCAGGATTAGTGTCTCAGATCTTCGATGCAACGTCCCCATTCTCAATCAAATAGTGAAATCGGGTAGCCCCGATTTCTACCGCATACAGATAGTCCCCTCGTTTCTTGGAATATAATGATAAGAAACGAATTGAGCCTCAATTTTTCTATGACCTCGATGAAAAGTGATATCCTCCTTATGAAGTAAGTGATGGAAGTTAACAAAATGTCCCGCAGGTACTATTTTGCAAATCATTAATGTGCGTTAGTGGGCTGTTTTGGGCACTAGTGTAGTCGAACCGTCACCATAAATCTATAAATAAGGATTCCTTTTGCTGAATCAAACTTTACTTTCATCTTCATCAGTTCTTTTAAGATTTTAACTCTCTCATTCTCTTCTCTTTCATTAATCCTAAAGTAATCTCCGCTAGTTTTGAACCACAAGAACTTACTACTTTCCTATTTCTTCAACTCATATAATGGAGAAACCATCCAAAACCGTTCCACAAAAGGAAAGAGCTTCCTCTTCTTTTTCACGTCCGGCAGGTGATAAAACACTGGCGGAACCGCTCCCTGGGGAGTATGTTCTCAGCCCGTGTGTTCTTAAATCTTACTTCAAAATCGAGAATCCTCCATCAGTCCATGGTCGGTGTGAGAACGTATCGAGGTATATCTGCTCGATAATGGTGGGATGTCTTGAGGATAAAGTTGTAGAGATCCCTTCTCCTGAAGAAAGAATTACTACCCACGTGAAAGGGTATGTAAGTGTTTACACTTATCCTTTCACGTTGGCCCCCTCGATCCGGTCATTATTGACTTATACTGTCAATATCAAGTGACTTTAGGACAAATACACACTTCTTTTTGACGCATCATGATCATGCCCCGGTTCTTCACCAGCAAAGCAGAGGGGTTGACGTTCACCCTCGATCACCTAATCATGTTATACAGCCCTCGAATCTTTCGAGGGTTGATCCAACATCAACATCGAGCGACCAAGGCGTTATTCTAGAGTATTGACAAAGACAAGGACGGAGGGTGGATGAGTCGGTTCGTTCAGGTTAGGACTTGTGACCTTATTCTGAAGGAGAAAATGCCATTTCCCGAGAAATGGAACCCGAAGCGTAAGTAGCACTCTACTTGTCAATTTCTATGTTTTTATCTTCTACTTCATTTAACATCTTCCTTTGTCGTGCAACGATTGCTTGGATGACTCAAGCAGTCCCTGACCTCGATAACTGGGTTCAAAATCTGGCTTCGACCTTTTCCTATGTTGAGCATTGTTGGCGCAACTTGGCAAAAAGCCGATGGGAAGCAAAGAACCACGGTGAGTTTTTGTTTTCTTATTTTAAGACGTTGGTTACGGTTATTTTACTTAATTTTTTCTTTTTCATGCCTTAATAAAGATGCATTCTTGAGGCCTCCGAGGAGCGAGGAAAAGGCTATGGCCCCGGCTTCGAAGCAGGGGAAAGATAATAAAAGAAAAAGGGTCTCGACATCCGAGGACCCTAAACCCAAAAAGGCAGCAGCTCGAAGACCCAGGAGAAATGTTATCCCTATGACTATCGAGCCAGTCCAAAGGCTAAGAGAAGAAGAAGAAGAAGAAGAAAATTAGTGCGGTGGCTCAGTGCTGGTTACTCGAGTGAGGAAGACTGCCGAGACTGCCAAGTCCTTTAAACCGGCTGCAGTTCTCGAGACCTTGCCTCGTGATGAGGAGGTTTTGAAGGAATATTCGGGAAAAGTCCCCAAATCACCTGAGGTCGAGGTTATCCCTCGTCCAATAACAAACATACCAGAAGGGGCAGGTTCTGAAACCCCCAGAGCTGAACAGAGCGCCCCGAGTAACTCGCTTGGGGTAGTGACAGCAAGTCACTCACCATCTCTACCGGCCTTTTTTGAGGAGGCCATAAGGGATGCTCGAGCCATAAGGACTCCCGAAATAGGCAGAGTCCCCGGTGAAGAGGATCCCTTTCGGGATTGCATTACCAGGGTTGATGATGCCTCTGATCTCAACGACGTATCCAACCTCTTCGAAGAGTCCCAACACCTTCTGAGCCGAGTAAGTATTGATTTTGTTGATGTAGTTTTCTTTCACTTTTCCTTCTTTCTGTCTGAATTCTATCTTTTTCTATACAGGATTTCTCTAAGTCTCAGGACGACTTAATCCAATGTGAGGCTGATTCCAAAGGCTTTCGGAGGAGAAGAATGCTCTCAAGCTTCTCTGTGGGTAGAATGATGAGGAGATCAAGGACCTCCAAGCCGATTTGGCCAGATCCCGTAAGGAGGAAACTGAGTTGAATGAGCAGGTAAAAATTCTCTTGAAAAAATATGGGCTCGATTCGAGGGTGGAAACTAGCGCTTCAATTTCACAGTTGCAGCAAAAGTCTTAGAAGATCGAGCTATTCCAGAAATAGGTCGATCAAGAAAAAGCTGACTGCTATAAGTTGTAAGGCATGGACTGCTTTGTTGCTGAGAAAGAGACCGCCTTGGCTCAATTGTCATAGAACAAAGTACAACTTCGGAATGCTACGGAGAAATTCTCGCTTCAGGACAAGAACTCGAGGAGCTGACAAGTCGGTAGCCATATATATGGCTGATACCGAGGCCGCTCAAGCACAACTGAGGGAGGTTACTGATGAAGCACAATGGATAGATGAGCTGGCGAAATACCAATCTCGAAAGAGACCCTCGAAGAGATTCATGCATGAGATTTCGATCTTTCTGAGGAGATAGCTCAAGCAATGATGCATGAAGCTGATACCAGTTTATAGACCTCTTCCGACGATGACGATGAAGGTAGCAATAGTGGGTTCAATAATGGTGAGGGGCCCGAGGAGGAAGCTTCCCCCCAGGAAGGAGTCACTCTTGATCATAGCTAGGGCTCTTGTATTTTCTTCTTTTCTTTTGTGTAGGACCCTTGTCAGTCCTCTGTAAGTACCCTTGTTATTATATAAAATATATTTCCTTTCTTGAACTCTTTATCAATTTTTTCCTTGTGATAATTTCAAATCTATTTTGTGCCTTGTATAATTTTGACATACTTTATGCCTTGCGAATAATATGTTTAAGGCTTCAGTTTTTGGGCAACTTGGTCGAAGCCACACTAATGCTGCTTTTGTAGTCAAGTGAGTTTTTACTCGAACTCAAAGTAATAGAACTCTTAGGTTTGAATTGAACGAGGATGGGGTTTCCAACTGTAGTCGAGTGAGTTTTTACTCGAACTCGAGGTAGTAAAACCCTTATGTTTGAATCAAGTGAGAACGGATACTCGAACTCAAAAATGTAATGGCGCTTAGGCTCTTTTAATCGGCCGATATGGCCTCAGAAGAATGGCTTTTTCCCTTTTCGGCTTAGAGATTTTATATATAAGAATTTCATTATGCCTTAGCATGAATTTTTCACCCATTAGGTTTCTTGGGGGTTTAATATTGATCGGAACCCTTTTCTTTTTATGCCTTAGCACAAAATTTATATTTAAAAATTTTGATACCACTTAAGGTTCTTCGAGGCCTGATATTATCGAATCCCTTTGATTATTTTGTCAAGGGTAACCTTTTTTAACTGGTTTTCAAAATAATTCGAAGGCATATTTTTATTACGGGATTCGGACGTCTCCGAGCCGTGTTAGTTTGGCCGTAGCCTTTGGGTATGCCTCTTGGGCTTGTTTTCCCAATAACAATTTGAACTTGATCGAAGTTTTACTCCCCGAGTACGGTGGCCTTGGCCTATATAATCAAGGGTTGCCTCTTTGAGGTCTTATGGTTTTGAATTTAGATAGTTCGAACATGTTCATTTTTGATGGCTCGAGTATGGGGTTGAGTAATGACCCAGGCGGTCGTTCCGTGAGATTTTCCCCGTTTCCCCCCTTTGTCTTTTATCGTATGTTTCTTAGCCTATTTATGTTGTGTTGGGTCGGTTGGTTCGGGTTCGAAGTGGTCGTAGTGAGAATTGACACACTTAGTCTTAAATTAGCATAATAGTTGAAAAAGACAACTGGGAGTTGCCTTATTAGTAAACGACCTCGGAATGTGAATTTTGTTGCTCAGATAGATTTGTTAGGTGATTTGGGACTTAGGAGTGTGTTCAGAATGAAGTTTTGATGTCCGGTGTAGAATTCGGCTTGAATTAGCGAAAGTTAGTTTTTGACGATTTTCGGTCGGCAGTGGAAGATAGGCTATCGGGGTCGGAATGGGACTCCGGAAGTTGAAGCAGGTTCGTAATGTCATTTTTGGATATGTGTGCAAATTTTGAGGTCAATCGGATGTATTTTGGTTGGTTTCGGCATCATTGGCGAAATTTAGAAATTTCAAAGTTCATAGGCTTGAATTTGATGTAATTTTGGTGTTTTCGTGTTATTTTTGGTGTTTCGAAGGCTTGAATAAGTTTGAATGATGTCATGGGGTGTGTTGGTAGGATTGGTTGAGGTCCCAGGGGCCTCGGGTGTATTTCGGATGCTCAAACGGGCACTTTTTGGCCTTAAGAAGTCTGTTGTTTTCTGTTGTTTTAGCAGCAATGATTTCTTCACTGTGATCGCCTAGATTCATCCGCGATCGCGTAGAGTAAAAGACTGGGCCAGGCAATTTGTTCTATGTGATCGCGTGGTATGGATTGTGATCGCATAGGTTGGTCAGATGAAGCAGTGCGATCGCGTGGGCTTTCGGTGCGATCACATAGAGGTTATGAGGCGCGTGTGTGGGATCGACAATTATTCTATGCGATCGCGTGAGTAGGTATGCGATCGCATAGGGTGTTCTGGGTTGTGCATCGCAATCGCGTGGGTTGAGTCGCGATCGCACTGAATGTATTATAAGTTATGGGCAGAATGTTTTAAAGGCCATATTTGCGAGATTAGCTCATTTCTTCCTCCATTGTTGAACGAGCTGAGAGCTATTTGAGAGGGTTTGAAGAAGAAATCAAAGGGGATCACTTAGAGGTAAGGTTTCCAACTTCATAACTCGTTTCTATATCATTTTCTATGTAATTAAACCGGAAAAATTGTTGAAATTAAACCCAAAATTTAGGGAAGTTAAGTGCATGGAATTGGGATTTTCTTTTGAGGAATTGAGTGGGTAATTGTGGTCCGATTTTTGTGTTCTTGGTATGTATAGAATCGTGAGAGGACGAGAATTCTAGTGATGTAAATTTTATCAAATTCTAAGACGTGGGCCCGAGGCTCGGGTTTGGCCAAATTTCGAGAATTGTGCCTAAATTGATAGTTTTCGATTCGGTTTTGTTCCTTTAGCGTATATTGATAATGTTAATCTGGTTGTGATTAGATTCGTGGAAAGCGGGAGTCAATTTGAGGGGCAAGAGCATCACGGATTAGTATTGTGGCTTGGTAGAGGTAAGTAATGGTTATAAATCTTGTCATGAGGGTATGAAACCCCGGACTTCATATTTCTCATTGTTTTTAGAATGGCGCACATGTCGGATGACGAGTATGTGGTGTACACAGATTTTTGGATTTCACTTGGTCCTCTCCGCGGCTACTATTAAGTTGTGTATTTTTACTCAAAATCATATGTTAAATTGTGTTCTAAAGATTATTGCTATATTTGGGCTATAAGCCATGTTTGGGGCCTCGTACCGACTTGTTTAGACCCCTTGGGTTCTTTTTACTACTATTTCCTCACTGTTGATTTATGATTTACACTCATTAATATTGTGCTTAACTATTTTTGAAACTCATCCTTATGTACACTATTTTTGAGATATGAAAATGATATTTTGGGTCGAGCCCGAGGGGCTTTTGACAGCTTCTGCCTGAGTGAGGTCGAGGGCCTGATTGTGAGTATATGATACGCCACGAGATGGCTTGATATTAGCTCTTGGGCTGAAGGAGCCCCTCCGGAGTCTGTACACACCCCTAGTGAGCGCAGTTACCTACTGAGTGCGAGTGTCGAGTGACGAGTGACAAGTGATTGGGAGGCATGAGTGACAGTGAGGTTGCCCGAGGTGCTGATACTGAGTGGTTGTGAGGTGTTGAGTGATGTTCTACACGATGGGAGATTTATGATCCATGTTTTTTCCCGAGGGGCTACTTATGATTTATTTCCTTTTATACTAAATACTTCGATTATTTTTATTTTTATTTCGAAAATTGTTGGAAAACACATTTTTCAAAGGATTTTACTAAAGTAGGCTTCTAAGGCATGTGGATTTCATATATCTATGTATATAATGTTTGTAAAAAAGGTCGTGCATATTGTGAACTGATTAAATGGATTTTTATGTGTTTCTTTCCACTTAGACTTGATTTATTTTCATTACTACTGAGTTGGCGTACTCACATTACTCCCTGCACCCCTGTGTGCAGATACAGGTGCTGATACTGAGTGTTATCCATTTATTCTGTGTAGAGCCGGAGTTCGGGATATAGAGGTAGCTTTTCAGCGTCCGCAGCATCTCTGTTTTCCCTTCTTATGTTGTATCTAGTTATTCGTTCGGAGGTTTTGTATTATAATAGTATATCTTTTGGCATATTTCATAGATGCTCATGACATATTGACACCGGATCATGTGAATGGCTTAGACTGTTTATCTATTATTTTGCCTAATGGATTCAGTAATTCTATATACTTGAAAGTGGTTGGGATTTTGGAAAGAAACTATAATTATGTGATTTTTGGCTAGCCTAGTTCCACGATAGGCGCCATCATGGTCGGTTTAGGATTTGGGGTCGTGACAAGTTGGTATCAGAGCCTAGGTTACATAGGACTCAACGGTCATGAGCAAGTTTAGTAGAGTCTTACGGATCGGTACGGAGACGTCTGTACTTATCTTTGAGATGTTGTGGAACCCTTAGGAACAATTTATTTTCTTGAATTATGTCGTGCCATTTTGTTGATTCTGGAAATCTAAACTTTTGTTGTTTCCTTCTCTCACAGATGGTGAGGACTCGCGCTACCGATCAGGATGATCATCCACCAGCTAGACCAGTGAGAGGTCGAGGCCACGGTCAAGACCATGGTAGAGGTAAGGGCCAGCCCGTCCAGCAGCCAAGGCAGTACCAGTTGATCCCCCTACTGTTCAGGGTCATATTCCCGCCACATATACTCCAGCGGGACAGGCTCAGGCACCGGCAGTGCCTATTGTTATTCCAGGTCGTCAAGAGACCTTTGCTCAGATCTTGACTATGTGTACCACCCTTGCTCAGGCAGTTGCCGCTACTTCTCAGGCCGGGGGAGGCATTCAAACTCCAGTTGCCTAGACACCTGAGCAGGCTACTCAGGGCCAGCAGACACTGGGGGCCGTTCTAGCCCGACCGGTTGCTCCAGTTCAGGACTTCGTGGTTCCGGCTATGCCAGAGGACGAGCAACGTAGAATAGAGAGATTTAGTAGACTACAGCTTCCGACATTCAGTGGTGCTGAGGGAGAGGATGCCCAGGTTTTTTGGATAAGTGTCAGAGGATGCTGCGTACTACTTGGATTTTGGATACCAATGGGGTGTCATTTGCTACATTTCAGTTTTCTTGTTTTGCTTTCACTTGGTGGGAGTCTTTTGAGAGGCGTAGGCCTGTTGGTTCAGCACCCCTCACCTGGCAGCAGTTCTCCACTATCTTCTTGGAGAAGTATGTACCCCAGTCGCACCAGGAGGAGCAACACAGACTTTTTGAGAAGCTGCGTCAGGGGGAGCTATAAGTGATGCAGTATGAGATGTGGTTTTCGGAGTTGGATCTTCATGCTACCGAGTTGGTCCCTACTGATTGGGAGAGTATTAGGAGGTTTTTGGATAGCCTCACTTATCAGCTCTGCCTTTTCAATACCCGGGAGAGTGTCAGATTCTACATTAGAGCAGGTTGTTGATATTGCTCGAGATATTGAGTCGGTTCGCTGCCAAGAGCGGGAGGATAGAGAGGCCAATAGGCCTCGTGGATCGGGCAGTTCTAGTGGTGTTCCTTCCAGGGGGTAGTTGCAGCATGGTAGAGGCCGTTCATTCAGGCCTCCTCAGTAAGTCTGCCTAGCCTATAGTGGTGCATCTTCGGCGCATGGCCCTCGTGGTTCTCAGCCAGGCTGTTCTTCATTCGGTGCCCTGCCATCCTAGAGTGCAGCTCGAGCACCACCAGTTCAGAGTTCCTGTATGCATGATTCTTCTAGTGGCCATTCTGGTGCCAGGGGTTTCTATCAGTCCTTATCTCCAGCTTCAGGGATTTTCTTCGAGTGCGGCGAGTTTGGGCACATGTAGAGGCAGTGTCCACGTCGTCCAGGTGGTTTTTCTCAGCAGAGGGGCCAGCCCTCGACTTCAGCCCCAGTTACTTCACCACCCGCCCAGGCAGCCAGGGGTGGTAATCAGTCAGCTAGAGGTCGCCCTAGAGGGGGAGGTCGAGCAGGTGGAGGTCAGGCCCGTATGTACGCATTTCAATCTAGGCCAGATGTTGTGTCTTCCGATGCAGTGATCGCAGGTATTGTCTCAGTCTGTTGCCAAGATGCTTTGGCTTTATTTGACCCTAGTTCTACATATTCCAAAGTTTCTTCATATTTTGCCCATTTTCTGGATATGCCCCGTGAGTCTTTGGTTACCTCGGTTCATGTGTCGACTCCGGTGGCGATACTGTTGTTGTGGACCGTGTGTATCGGTCGTGTGTGATATCTATTGGGGGTCTAGGAACTCGAGTGGACCTACTGTTACTCAGCATGGTCAATTTTTGATGTGATATTGGGCATGGATTGGCTATCTCTGTGTCATGCTATTCTTGATTGTCACGCTAAGACCGTGACCTTAGCTATGTGGGGATGTCCGAGGGTTGAGTGGAGAGGTTCTTCTTAGTATATGCCTAGTAGGGTGATTTCCTAACTTAAGGCTCAGTGTACGGTTGAGAAGGGGTGTTTATCTTATCTGGCTTTTGTGAGGGATATCAGTGGTGAGATTCCCGCTATTGATTCGGTTCCTGTGGTCCGTGACTTTCTAGACGTGTTTCCTGCAGACCTGCCAGGTATGCCACCTGACAGGGACATTGATTTTGGTATTGACCTGGTACCAGGCACCCAGCCTATTTCTATCCCACCTTATCGTATGGCACCAGTGGAGCTTAAGGAATTAAAGGAGCAGCTTCAAGAAATCCTATATAAGGGGTTCGTTTGGCCTAATGTGTCACCTTGGGGTGCACCGGTGTTGTTTGTAAAGAAGAAGGATGGTTCTATGTGTTTGCGTATTGATTATCGGCAGCTGAACAGAGTTACGGTGAAGAACCGGTATCCCTTGCCTCATATATATGGCTTTTTTGATCAATTGCAGGGTGCCAGGGTATTTTCCAAGATTGACTTGTGTTCTGGTTATCATCAGTTGAAAATTCGGGGGCCAGACATCCCGAAGACTTCTTTCAAGACTAGATACGGTCATTATGAGTTTCTGGTTATGTCCTTTGGGCTGACCAATGCCCTAGCAGACTTTATGCACCTGATGCACAGTGTATTCCGGCCTTATCTAGATTCCTTCGTCATCGTGTTTATTGACGATATCTTGGTGTATTCCCGATCTCGGGAGGATCATGAGCAGCATTTGAGAGTTGTGCTTCAGACCTTGAGGGAGAAGAGATTGTATGAAAAATTTTCGAAGTGTGAGTTGTGGCTTGATTCAGTAGCGTTCTTGGGGAACTTGGTGTCCAATGAGGTTATTCAGGTTGATCTGAAGAATATAGAGGCGATGTAGAGCTGGCCTAGACCATCATCAGCTATCGAGATTCGCAGTTCCCTTAGTTTGGCAAGGTACTATCACCGTTTCGTATAGGGATTTTCATCTATTGCAGCACCTATGACCAGACTAACCCAGAAGGGTGCTCAGTTTAGGTGGACTGAGGAGTGTGAGGAGAGCTTTCAGAAGCTCAAGTAAGCTTTGACTACAGCTCCGGTATTGATTTTGCCTACAGGTTCAGGTTCTTATACAGTTTACTGTGCTGCCTCGAGAGTTGGCCTTGGAGCGGTTTTGATAAAGGATGGTAGGGTTGGCCTACGCGTCCATACAGTTGAAGGTGCACGAGAAGAATTATCCAGTGCACGATCTTGAGCTAGCAGCTATTGTTCACGCCTTGAAGATTTGGCGTCATTATTTGTATGGAGTGCATTGTGAGATTTTCACTGATCACTGTAGTTTACAGCATCAGCTTAAGCAGAAGGATCTGAATTTCCATCAGAGGAGGTGGTTGGAGCTTCTCAAGGACTATGACCTCACTATTTTATATCATCCGGAGAAGGCCAATGTAGTGGCCGATGCCCTGTGTCGCAGAGCGAAGAGTTTGGGGAGTCTAGCCTACCTTCCAGTAGCAGAGCAGCCATTAGCACTTGATGTTCAGGCTTTAGCGGGTCAGTTGGTGAGATTGGATCTATCAGCGCCTCTGCGGTTATTGGCTTGTGTAGCCTTCAGGTCTTCTCTTTATGATCATATTAGAGCACGCTAGTATGATGACCCACACTTGCTTGTTCTTCAGGACAGGTTCCGTCGTGGTGATGCCAGGGATGTGGTTATTGGTGGTGATGGGGTCATGAGGATGCAAGGCCGGATTTGCGTGCCCAATGTGGATGGACTTCGAGATTTGATTCTAGCTGAGGCCCATAGTTCCCAGTATTCCATCCATCTAGGTGCCGCGAAGATGTATCAGGATATAAGACAACATTATTGGTGGAGGCGGATGAAGAGGGATATTGTGGAGTTCGTAGCTTGGTGTCTCAACTGTCAGCAGGTATAGTATGAGCACCAGAGACCAGGTGGATTGCTTAAGATATTAGATATTCTGGAGTGGAAATGGGAGTGAATCACCATGGACTTCGTAGTTGGGCTCCCACGGACTTCGAGGAGGTTTGATGCTATATGAGTTATTGTGGATCGACTGACAAAGTCTGCGCACTTCATTCCTGTTGGTACTACTTATTCTTCGGAGCAGTTAGCTGAGATTTATAACAGGGAGATTTTCCGATTGCATGCGGTTCCATTTTATATCATTTCCGACAGAGGTACTCAGTTCACATCTCAATTTTGGAGATCCGTATAGAGAGAGTTGGGTACTCAGGTCGAGTTAAGCACAGCGTTTCATCCTCAAACCGATGGGCAGTCAGAGCGTACTGTTCAGATTTTGGAGGATATGTTATGTGCATGTGTCATTGATTTTGGGGGTTCATGGGACCAGTTTCTTCCACTCGCGGAGTTTGCATATAATAATAGTTATTATTCGAGCATCCAGATGGCTCCGTATGAGGCTTTATATGGTAAGAGGTGCTGATCTCCGGCTGGCTGGTTTGAGCCGGGAGAGGCTAGGCTATTGGGCACAGACTTGGTTCAGGATGCGTTGGGTAAGGCAAAGTTAATTCAGGAGTGGATTCGCACATCGCAGTCTAGGCAGAAGAGTTATGCGAACCGGAAGGTCCGAGATGTGTCTTTCATGGTTGGGAAAAGGTGTTGCTGAAGGTATCACCCATGAAGGGTGTTATGAGGTTAGGGAAGAGGGGAAAGCTGAGTCCAAGGTTCATTGGGCCATTTGAGGTGCTTCAGAGGATTGGGGAGGTGGCTTATAGACTTGCCTTGCCTCCCAGCTTATCGAGTATTCATCCGTTGTTCCATGTTTCGATCCTCCGAAAGTATGTTGGTAACCTGTCTCATGTTTTGGACTTCATCACGGTTCATCGAGGGTGATATGTCATATGAGGTAGAGCTAGTGGATATTTTGGGTCATCAGGTCAGACAGCTGAGGTCTAAGGATATAGCTTCAGTGAAGGTTCAGTGGAGAGGACAACCAGTGGAGGATGCCACCTGGGAGACCGAGCGGGATATGCGGAGAAGACATCCTCACTTATTCGAGTCTCCAGTTATGTTTCTAAACCTGTTCGAGGACGAATATTTGGGGGGGGGATGTAACGACCCGACCGGTCGTTCCGTAAGATTTGCCTTGTTTCCCCCGTTCCTGCTTTATCGTATGTTTCTTAGCCTATTTATATTGTGTTGGGTCGGTTGGTTCGGGTTCGGAGTGGTCGTGGTGAGAAATGAGACACTTAGTCTCTTAAATATGCTTAATAGTTGAAAAAGTCAAATGGGAGTCGACTTATTGGTAAACGACCTCGAAATGCAGATTTTTTGGCTCGAATAGCTTCCTTAGGTGATTTGGGACTTAAGAGTGTGTTCAGAATGAAGTTTGTATTTCCGGTGTAGAATTATGCATGAACTGGCGAAAGTTAGTTTTTGGCGATTTTCGGTCGGCAGTGGAAGATAGGCTATCGAGGTCAGAATGGAATTCCGGAAGTTGGAGAAGGTTCGTAATATTATTTTTGGATATGTGTGAAAATTTTCGGGTCAATCGGATGTGTTTTGGTTGGTTTCGGCATCATTGGCGAAATTTAGAAATTTCAAAGTTCATAGGCTTGAATTTGATGTAATTTTGGTGTTTTCGTGTTATTTTTGGTGTGTCGAAGGCTCAACTACGTTTGAATGATGTTATGGGGTGTGTTGGTAGGACTGGTTGAGGTCCCGGGGGCATCGGGTGTATTTCGGATGCTCAAACGGGCACTTTTTGGCCTTAAGAAGTCTGCTGTTTTTTGGTATTTAAGAAGAAGTGATTTTTTCACTGCGATCGCATGGATTCATCCGCGATCGCGAAGAGTAAAGACTGGGCTAGGCAATTTTTTCTATGCAATCGCGTGGTATGGATTGCGATTGCATAGGTTGGTCCGGTGAAGCAGTGCGATCACGTGGGATTTTGGTGCGATCGCATAGAGGTTATGAGGCGCTTGTGTGGGATGGACAATTGTTCTATGCAATCACGTTTGTTGGTATGAGATCGTGTAGAGTGGTCTGGGCTGTGCATCGCGATCACGTGGGTTAAGTCGCGATCACACAAGGGATTATAAGTGTTGGGCAGAATGTTTTAAAGGCCATATTTGCGAGATTAGCTCATTTTTTCCTCCATTGTTGAACGAGCTGAGAGGGTTTGAAGAAGAAATCAAAGGGTCTCACTTGGAGGTAAGGTTTCCAACTTCATAACTCGTTTCTATATCGTTTTCTAGGTAATTAAACCGGAAACTTTTTTGAAATTAAAGCCAAAATTTGGGGAAGTTAAGTGCATGGAATTGGGATTTTCTTTTGAGGAATTGAGTGGGCAATTGTGGTCTGACGATAGTTTTCTTGGTATGTATAGAATCGTGGAAGGACGAGGATTCTAGTGATATAAATTTTATCGAATTCCAAGACGTGAGCTCAGGTTTTTCCAAATTTCGATAATTGTGCCTAAATTGATATTTTTCGATTGGGTTTTGTTCCTTTAGCGTATATTGATGATGTTAATCTGGTTTGGTTAGATTCAGAGCAATCGGAAATTGTTGGAAAACCCATTTTTCAAAGGATTTTACTGAAGTTGGCTTCTAAGGCATGTTGATTTCATATATCTATGTATATACTGTTGGAAAGAAAGGCTGTGAAAATTGTGAACTGATGATATTTATTTTTATGTGTTTCTTCCCGCTTAGACTTGATTTATTTTCATTACTACTGAGTTGGCATACTCAAATTACTCCTTGAACCCCTGTGTGCAGATACAGGTGCTGATACTGAGCATTAGCCATCTATTCCGTGCGGAGCCGGAGTTCGGGATATAGAGGTAGTTGTTCAGCGTCCGCAGCATCACTATTTTCCCTTCTTATGTTGTATATAGTTATTCGTTCGAAGGTTTTGTATTATAATAGTATACCTTTTGTCATATTTCTTAGATGCTCATGACATGTTGACTCCGGATCATGTGGATGGCTTAGACTGTTTAGCTGTTATATTGGCTAATGGATTCAGTAAATCTATATACTTTATGAAATGTTTGAAGATGGTTGGGATTTTGGAAAGAAAATGTAATTATGTGATTTTTGGCTAGCCTAGTTCCACGATAGGCGCCATTACGATCGGTTTAGGATTTGGGGTCATGACAGGTTGATCGTTCGAGGTGTAGTTGTAGTTGGCCTTTGAGCTAGTTTTCACAAGAAATCATATGTATGGAACTTGTAAAGTGGAAATTTTCATTAAGGAATAGGATATCTGGTAAGGAAAAGTACTTTCAATAGTTCATACATGCGTACATGTTTTTCCACTAGGGCTCGAGTAATCTATACCGACACGGTTCATTAGGCCGTTTGGTCCATTACAAAGTTTTCCTATCAAGAACCTGTAGACATAAAGTATTTTTCTTGAAAATATAACATCTGATGGTGATGCCCCTAATATTCAAGGTTGATTGTAAATAAATATCGGATACTCTAAGTCAGCACGAACAAATGTTGCGTCGTTAAAAACCATGCCGGAAAAACCCATTTGGGATAAAAACTGGTTGAAGGGAAAAAGTGTGCAACACGTGCTTTAAGATTCTAATATCTTCCTGCTTTAAGTGGACTTTGATGCCTTTGCTTAAACACCTGAAAATAAATTAGTGTAAAATGTAAATGAAAAAGGAGAAGGTCATACCTTAAAAATAATATTGTTTGAGGAGTGATGTGTTCCAATTATTTGGTAGTTGCTCGCCGTCTATCGTGCCAAGCTTGTAGGATCCCTTTCTGATGATATTGAGGAGTTGATATGGTCCTTCCTAATTTTGGCCGAGTTTTCCTTCATTAGGGTCTCGAGTGTTGAGGGTGACTTTTCTCAGAACCAAGTCCCCGATTCTGAAGTGGCGAAGGTTGGTCCTTCGATTATAATACCTTTTGATGTGTTGTTTTTGCGCGGCCATTCGAATGAGGGAGGCTTCTCATTTTTCATCTAGTAGTTGGCGGCTAGTATTCATAGCCTCGTGATTTAATTCTTCCATTGTGCATCAAAATCTGGCGTTGGTTTCCCCGACTTCGACCGGGATCAAGGCTTCGGAGTTGTATACTAAGGAGAACGGTGTTTCCCCTATACTGAATTTTGACGTTGTTCGATATTCCCAAAGGACTTCAGGTGGAATTTCTGTCCATTTTCCTTTGGCGCCGTTCAACCTTTTCTTCTGATTATGGATGATGGTCTTGTTTGTTGATTCGGCCTGTCCGTTTCCGCTGAGATGATATGGTGTCAATAAAATCCTCTTTATTTTGTGATCTTTGAGAAACTTTGTTATTTTGCCGCCGATGAATTGTTTTCCATTGTCGTATGCAATCTCGGCAGGTATCCCGAATCGACATATGATGTGATCCCAGATGAAGTCTATAACTTCTTTTTCTCTGACTTTCTCAAAGGCATGTGCTTCAACCCATTTAGAGAAATAGTCAGTCATGAATAAAATAAACTTAGCTTTACCTGGGGTCGGTGGCATAAGGCCGACGATATCCATCCCCCATTTCATAAATGGCCATGGGGGTAGGACTGAATGGAGTTTCTCTCCAAGCTGGTGGATCATTGGTGCATACTTTTGGCACCTATCACATTTTCGAATGAATTCTTTAGTGTCTTTCTCCATACTAGCCCAATAATATACTGCTATGATGATTTTGTGAACTAGTGATTCGGCCCCGGAGTGGTTCCCACAAGTACCCTCGTGAACTTCTCATAGGACATAATCGGTGTTCCCTGGTTCCAAGAATACTGCTAACGGTCCATCGAACGTCCTCCTGTACAATGTTCCATCCTCAGCCAATGTGAACCGAGCAACTTTTGTTCGTAGAGTCCTTGATTTCTTAGGTCCCATGGGAGCTTTCCGTTTTTCATATACTCAATATATTTATTCCTCCAATCCCAAGTTAGGCTTGTGGAGTTTATCTCGACATGACCTTCTTCACTTACTGACTTCTAGAGATGAAAGACAGTCCCCGAGGTGATTTCATCATCCTCGAATGATGATCCCTGATTCGCAAGGGCATCGGCTTCGTTGTTCTGTTCTCGAGGTACATGCTGCAAAGTCTTTAAAAGGATGTAATGTTACCTGCATCTTATCCAATACCTTTGAATTCTATCCTCTCGAACCTCGAAGGTTCTGTTTACTTGGTTTACTACCAGTAGGGAGTCGTATTTGGGTTCGATGACTTCCGCTCACAGGCTTTTAGCTAGTTCGAGACCTACAATCATGGCCTCGTACTCGGCCTCATTTTTAGTCAACTTAGAAGTTTTGATAGATTGCCTAATAGTATTTCCCGCGAGCGGCTTCAAAACGATGCCTAGCCCGGACTCTTTTGTAAGGCCCCAGAAAATTTTGCTAAGTAATTTAGGATTTTGTGGTGCCAGGTAAGATAATTATAATATTTTATGTGCTATTAACAATATGGATATAAATTGTATATGTTAATAATTGTATAAGTCATATTATAATTGATGTGGCATCTAAGGCGAGGCCTAAGTCTAATCCATGTTGGAAAATTACATAATCGGCTAAAATTTCAAATGAGTTTGCACAAGTCCATACTTTGGACGACCATATATACATATATATAAGGTTTAATGTGATGAAAAACCTATAAAATGAAATATATTTGAGTCTAGTTTCTAACTCTTCAAACCGTTCATCATTTGGACACTCCTACAAAAAGTTATGATTAAATTACCAAAGGCTGCCATAATGCAATTCTGCGGCCATTCTGCGAAGTTGTTATGCGACCGCAACAATGGTCGCAGACTTGTCCAGTGAAGCCCAATTCTGGACACCAATTTCTTTATACGTTATACGACCCACATACTCGTTCTGCGGTCCATTCTGCGACCGCAGACCCGAATTCGGAGGCTTCATTTTCCTATTTTCATAACCCAACCCGATTTTGATAAATAGGCTTTGGGGATCTATTTGGGGCTATTTTCTAGTGAATCTAGAGAGAGTTGAGAGCATTTTAGATAGGGAATGAGGAAACCTAACATCATAATCATCCAATCTTGAACAAATTCACAAATCAATGAAGCTAATCACTTGCTCACTATCTTTCCGAGTAAGTCCTACTTCTAAGATTTCATATAAGAGGTTATGAGCTCAAATATATATTGTAGGGTTGGAAAGGGGCCATGCATGGGACAAAAAGTTGTAGTATGTGGAGTAATGAACCATTTTGGGGTAGTTTCTTGTTGAATTTAGTTGAGGGATGAAAGGATCTCCATTGTAGAGCCTTGTAGTCTATTTCGCATGTTAGGTGTTTGACAAAATTCCTAGGACAGTTACACCATGGAAATTCTTCTAATTATTAACCGATTTTCACTATCTTTGTATATATTGTTATTGATAGAAGTGTTGGTGCATTTTAGTAACTTATGTAAAGCTCAAACAAGGTATGTTAGCTAAACTTCCTCTCTTAGAATCGAATTCCATAAATGTTTCCATAAGTTCAAGTATGGTTCGCTCAAAATTCCTAATCTCTATATTCCGGGTTATTACCTATAAATTTGACTATTCCGAAATGAGCCTTATGACCAAAGATATATATTCAAAGTATGGGTTGTGTATTAAAATGTTATGGCTTTAGCCGTGTTTCAAATGAAATCTAGTAAGCCAACTTGTGTGAGAAAAAAACTCGATATGTTTAAGACTCATAATTGCTCCTATGTGTAACTAAAGTCTTGATTGAAAATGTGTTGGTTGATAATATATAAAGATGCATGAATATGAAATAAGTGAATTGGGGATATAGGGTGCGGCCAACGTGCCAAGTATTTAAGTTATGAGTGTGGCTAATAGTATCAATGAGATGAGGGAATGTGATAAAGAATATGAAATGAGCCTCGGCTCAACTATTTAAAAATGATTTCGAAGATAGAATTGCCTAAAAGTTTTTGTACTCAACTCATGCCCATGAATGTCTATTTAAAACTAATGTTGTGCTTTATAAATATAGCTGGTGTGATTCGAGATCTTACATACTCGTGTGTTTAAATTGTACGTTGCCATTTCTGGGAGGGAGTATTACAAGACTAAAGGGTGTATAATTTGTCTATGAGTTTGACGTGAGTTTCTATTGATTTTTGGTATGCTCCATTCCTTGGGAAGAAATCCTTTGTTTTTAGTTCCCATTATAAATGAATTTGAGGTATATTGGCTAAACCCCCTTCTTCTTGGAATCGAATCCCCCGGTGTCAAGTAATTGGTGTAAGTCTCAAATTGATCATCATAGAATGGGCTATTCCGAATGTGTTTGTGTTGAATAACACCTGTTCAATATTTATTCTAATGCTATATCATGTCATTTTTCCAGTTGAAGATGTGATCAAAATATGGAATGTATGTTAAGAAATGTCAAGACTTCATGTCAAGATGAATTAATGTTGTTACGCCAAAGTGTATGAAAAAACTCTATGTGCTTAGGCTTTCCCAAATTGCTCATATGTGTACTAATGACTTAAATGATAGGCCTTATTGTTGTTGATAATAATAATCATGTTGAATGTAAAAAGGGAAACTGAAATTGTGAAATTGGGCCAAGTTCCAAGAATGACTTTATAAATGAGGCCACTCGTGCCAATTTATTGAAAAGATGGGAAAGAAACATGAAGTGAGATGATTGATTGAAATGATTATGTTTCGAATGAGATGGCCTAGCTGATTGGGACAAGATCGGACACCATGTCGTACACATGGTGGTAACTCTAATGGAAATTGTAATTGGAATTGCAGCTGTGGTTGATGTATCTTATGAGATGTCCTAGCCGATCGGGCCGTGATCGTACGCCATGTCGTACACATGGTGGTAACTGTGCTGGAAATGGTAATTAAAATTGTGAATGTGGTTGATGTCTCTTATGAGATGGCCTAGCCGATCGGGTTGTGATCGGACGTCATGTCGTACACATGGTGGTGACTGTGCTGAAAATGATAATTCAAATTGGATATGGTTGATGTCTCAAATGAGATGACCTAGCCGATCGGGTCGAGATCGGACTCCGTGTAAGAACATTGTGGTATTGTGTATTGTGCATATCGGCACTAAAGATCACCCAACCTAATAACGTGGATTTTGACTTGAAAATCTATGTGATCCTTAACTTGATGTTTTACTGTTATTTGAAGCTCATATTGCATTCTTTACTATTAACCATGTATTACTATTCTTCTATTGAGATGGTGTTTAGCTTACATACTAGTGCTATTCGACAGCACTAACGTCCATTTTTGTCGGGGCGTTGTATCTTCAATTGATACAGATGGTTCCACAGTAGGCGGATCGATCGGTGATAGAAGTATACTATTTTTAACTGACTTGGTGAACCCCACTTCATTCTGGGGTCATGTATCTTTTATTTCTCATGTACTTTGTATTTTGAGGTATAGCCGGAGCCTTGTTGCCGGTATTTCCATATTACTCTCCAGTTGTACTTAGAGGCTCTGTAGACAGGTTGTGGGTGGTGTTTGATATTGGGAATTGAATTAGCAATATTGGTATTTGGCACACATGTTTTTCATCATATCTACAAAATTATAATGTTTTGGAAAGTATGGTTGAAGTTGCTAATGGAAATGAAATGCAAGTTGTTAATCAAATATTTTCAAAATATGATTAATGGAGTACATCTCCTCTTTATTCAAAGATGAATTTTAGTAGAATGAAATCTTATAGGCTTGCTCAGTCGGGTTGACTCGGTTGAGCGCCGATCGCGCTCCTCGATTTTGGGGCATGACAAACTTGGTATCAGAGCCTAAGGTTTTAAAGTGTCCTAGGATGTCTCGGAGCCATTTCTAGTAGAGTCCTTCTTATCGGTGTGTTGTCGACCACATCTATAATGAGGATGCTACTCGGGCATTTAGGAATGTCACCCTTCTTTAATACTCCAGATCGTGCGGTAGAGCTCAATATAGGGAGATAATTTCCTCGTTATGGCTTATTCTCAAGATGAGTAATCCACGAGTTTGAAGCAGTAGGGAGGGAATGACCCCACCATTGAATTTGGCGGTAGATTGTGGTACCAAATCATTGCCCCCTTCGATAGAATCTCTCTGAACTTCTTCAATAGAATAGATTCGATCTCATCATCTTCCAAATCATTACCTTTGATGGCGCATGTATAGGAGGTGACATGCTCGTTGGGATCGTTAGTCCCATTGTACTTAGGTATATCCGGCATACAAAATTTTTTGGGAATGGGCTTCGGAGCCGCACTTGGAGAAAACGGATTCTGTACAAATTTCTTCGAATCCATCCCTTTCAAAATTGGTGATGCCCTGGTATCTGATCAACTCGGCAGTTCTACGTTTTCACTTTCTTATAATTTGCCTCAATTTTTTCTCACCTGACTTAATTTGTTTGGTAAGATCCTTGAGCATCTTCATTATCGCGGGGTCAATCCCCGATTCACTAGCATTCGGCCTTTCTGGTACTGGCTCAGTTCAGCAGTCAGCTTCTGGTTCGGACCCACTCGGAGTTAGATGTTGATTTTGTAATTGTGTAATAGCGGCTTGTTGAGCCTGTAGCATTTCGAATATCACTTGGAGACTGAATCCTCCATCTCCTCCACCGTGTGTACCTTGACCACCGGATCTGCGTACACTCTCTTCGAGGTCCGCGCCTAGATTCGCATTCAAAGCAATGTGTGTACTAACATCGACTGGGTTTGCAACTGGTGTTCCGCTGAGATCAGCTTGTGGTACCCCGATCCCTGGAGCAATTACATTGTCGTTTTCCTTGTGAAATCCGAGGCCATTGTCACCATGTGTGGGTGCGGTTTGTGAGTTTGACATGTTTTTAACCTGAAAGCTAAAATACTTGACAAGAACAAGCAAAATAGTGTGTGTTGTCGGAATCAGTATTAAATAATCATTATTATCCTTAGCCCCACGATGGGTGCCAAACTGTTTACCCTAAACTTTGGATAGCAATTAAACTTATATTATGATTTTAAGGATATGTGATTTCACCCAATACTAATTGATAAATGAGAAAGTAAATGACTGAATTAAACTGTAAAATAAATTAAACCAGTATGCAAGCTGATCCTCGATCTCGAAATGATGTATTCTCAATGAACAAAGATGAATACAAATGACTGGAATTCGCCTTTATATAGTAGAGGAATCCTAATTATGGTTTACTTCTAATTACAGAAGGGAACCGTATAAACAGCTGATTAACCGCTATTGATTTGACCCGTTCCGAGATTCACGCCACGATCCTCGACCAATCACAAATATCTCGCTCTTTCCGTCACTAAGCTATCCCAATATTACTCGAACTCTATGTCTTCTGGCTTCGATTGATACCGACCTCGATCTAGAAAGAGGCTTCAGTTTCGGACTCAATATCTCAGCTCTTCGATGCAACGTCCCCAGTCTGGATCAAATAGTGAAATTGGGTAGCCCCGATTTCTACCGTATACACACAGGTCAAATTTGTTAATAACTAAAATTGACACGTGCTCAGCTCAAACACGATCATTGTTGAACCTATGTTGTGGGTTGAACTTCAGAAGGATCTGAAGAAATTTAACAGATGCTAAGGGGCTAATAGAACTAGTGTGCGAGGTACAAAATACATGGGGATATATTTAACATTTAATAGATTAGCAAGATATTATATAGTTCTCTTTTCTTAGGAGGAATATGAATAGGCGTAGTCGCAGCTTTTACGAACCTGAAATGAAGTTAATTTCTTGAGAATTTAATTGTTGCAGTTGGTTTAAATCTGAAACTCAGGATTCATTGGATTACTAATTAACTGCAGATTTCTTATGAAAAAGATGTGTTAAACATTTTCTGCTTTATACGGCAATAGGGAAGGGAATTATTATTGAAGGAACAACGGTGACAATATCCTCTTAATTATTCAAAATAGTAACACTCGTAAGATCTTGGTCACGTTCAAAGTAGTGCATTAGGCTATCACTCAAATCCACTTGGGCAGCGATGCTATTTCCACAATCTGCATCATACAACCAAAACACTTGACTTTGTCTCAGTCCAAAGGTCATCCAACATGGTTTTCCCAGTCCAAAGTCAGCTTCTTTCATAGGAAATCTACACAAACTTGAACATGTGAATTCGTCCACTTCCTCATTTGCTTCCCATTCTTGGGTCATGTTGTACAAATTTACAGCCATTGAAACTAACTCATCATTCGAAGCTTTAGCACTAAAAACCATAGTTTTGTCCGTTGCATCACGGATCAAAGCAATCAAGTTATGCAATTCCATGTTGGTTTCATTTGGTGTGAATACCACTGGAACTTCAACTGCAAAATTTCCAAAAGCATTTGCCAACTTAGGTAGACTAGCCTTACCACGTAGGTTCACTGGAAAGCTCATAAGGGAAGGCCTTAAACGCCCATTTTTAGCTTGTGAAGCACGAATTAATGCCCTCCACAAGAGAGCTGTGATCATCTCAACTCTTGAAGGCTTAAAACTCAAAACTCCAGAAGCAATGGAATTTGCAATTTTGTTTCTCAGCTTAGATATGCTAGCTTCATTGAAAACAAACCTCTTCGCCACATACGTTTTTGTGTCTTTTGGTATAGCTAGGGAAGCAAGAGGTTTGAGGATTCTCGACGTATCTCTTGCTGGGAAAATGTCACCTAAGTCATAGTTGAAGAAATTGATGTTGTCAGTACTCCCTAACCTACATACTTTAGCCCATTCGTAAATGAACTTCATGTTGGTGAACCCATCAATTATAATGTGTTCAGCTGCAACAGACAGTGCTAAGCCACCACATTCAAACCTAGTGACTTGCACAAACAATGGTGGGGTAATGGCAAAATCATTGTCATCCACATCTTTGATTCCTTGAGGCCAAAAATGATTTGCAAGGTCAATCTCCTCGCGTGCTTGCTCGAGGAAATCTTCGAGCTGACAACTTACTTTGGCAATAATAAATGAAACCCCCTGATCAAGGCAATCCACTACACGACGGTCTTTGTTAATTCTTCCTGCTGATGGGTAAACGTGGGTTAATGTTTCGGACAAGGATTCCTCAAGAAGTTCATCAGTAATGGAATTGTTGAGGTTATGATAAATTAAAACAATGGGCACGTGCATTCTAATCGCTAGTTGATCAAAGAAAGACAACTTGTAACTTTGAAGGTGAGTTGGAGTTGGTGATGATGGTTTTACAAGCTTCTTTGACATGATTTCTACTGCCATGGACTTTTTCAGATTGGCACAAAGGAAACCCATTTCTTGATATAGGAGAGAAATATCAGAGTAAGACTAGAAGCTACTTGCACTGGGTTGTTGAGAAAGCCTTACATCCTCACCGTACTATATATAGAGAATGAATTATTAAATATTACTCCATCCGTTTTAAATTTTAATGGTTGTACTTGTCCACCACACAAGTGTCCACCCTCCCTTATCTGTTTAGAATCTTGAAAAATAATTTCTTGCTACTTTTACTTATTTCCTTATTTATCCATCCAAAAAGGAATGACTCTTTCTTAAATTTGATAATTTTTGTTTATACTTATAATTTTATCGTTACTGAAAACTTTTTATAACAATACAAATACTTTATATATAGGCTAAGCCCATAGATAATAAATTAATACTATTAGGTCCAATCTATTAAAGGCTCAACCCAATTAAGTAAGTCCATCAACTTTCCAATCTTAAAGACTTTCACTCTATTAAAACTTCCATAGCATAAATGATAGATACCGGGAGGATTTGACACAGAATTATAATTTATGCTATGTTTGAATTTTATGATCCATAATAGTGTGCAAAGTTTAGTCTATTTTTTTTTTATAAACACAATATTTCCAACAATTTCGAAGTTTTGGAAAAAACAACAAATTCGCCGGTCCTATTATTACATAGAAGGAGCCCAATATGATATGTTCAAACCGAAAACCGAACCGGAATTAGAAAAACCGAACTGAACCGAACTTATTTCAGTTCGGTTTCGGCTACTACTTTTACAAAACCGAAAACCGAATAACTAAACCGAATTTCTTCAAATCGAACCGAACCGAATCGACCGAACACCCACCCCTGATTAAAAGGGAGGTTGCATGTGAAATAAATGAAAAGATCGTACCAGGAAAAAAGGAAATGTAAAAAGTCATTGCAGGAGAATAATGAGCAAAGTTCACCATGTTCTAAAAATGGGCAATTATGTCCTACATTAATCAATTTGGTTCCTCTATATGATTTTAATTCCTAGTGAAAGGTCATACATCTAACGTGACATGACGGTTGGTATGGACAACCATTAAAGAGGGAGTTGCATGTGAAATAAATGAAAAGATCGTACCAGGAAAAAAGGAAATGTAAAAAGTCATTGTAGGATAATAATGAGCAAAGTTCACCATGTTTTAAAAATGGGCAATTATGTACTACATTAATCAATTTGGTTCCTCTATATGATTTTAATTCCTATTGAAAGCTCATACATCTAACGTCACATGACGGTTGGTATGGAGCGTGAGGTGAGGCGAGATGACTATTTGCAAGGATTTTAAAATTTTCACTTCTAATATTTTATGAATAACGAATAATAGATAAACGTGACCCACAAGAACAGTACTGAAAATATATAAACATTGTGAAAGGTTCAAAATAAATTCCAAAAAAGTAACTATTTCTGGTTAAGCACCTTTAACCTTCAATTAATTGATATGCATGTTTTCAGTTTCTTTGACCGGAAGTTCCCGAAACTTCTTTGAAATAAATTATTAAGTGGTAAACTATTCAATTATCGATGTATTATACTATTGCTGCTCATGGGGATAATATTTCTAAAATAGTTTAAACATCATCTATTTCCTATATAAAGGACCAAAACACATATTTTAGTTAATTGAAGTTATTATGCTTGACTAAATATTACAAGGATCAAAATCATAAGCTATCAGTAATTATGGACCAAAAGTACGATTATCCTTAAAAGAACTATCTTGAGATACAAATCAACAACAACAAGGCAGAATGGATCGAGAAACCCTGAATTTGGTACGTGTATACACCCCGCATATACACCACCCCAATACATTAAGCACATAGCAATTAAGTCAAATCTTAGAGGTTTCCTTCTTAACAAGGTTGGCCAAGAGACTTACCTCTTTCTGACTTATTTAAACCACAAATCGCATCAAAATCTCACTCTCATCCTCTAATCATGTAAATCCAAGCCAAAAACCATCCATGTATGTCAAGCAATGCTATAGGATGTGAGCACAATCTATAAAGCTTCAATCGTGAATGAATTCCTAAAAAGTCAACAAAAGTCAATACGGCTTCGTGTACCCGAAATCCGTAATCTTTACTAAAATCCGATGATACATGACTGCCGAGTCCTAATATATAGTTAGTTTCCAAAATTCGGTTCCATATCGATGGTCAAAACCCCAAAATACTTTCTCTTAAATTGGAGACAAAACCCCAAATTTTCTTTAAAAATTTCCATGTTTTAGGTGTAGAAATCTATATAGATTCTTGAATATAATCGCAAATAGATAAAAATGACATACCCTTTTGCCTTGTATGAAAATCTCCATAAACAATCGTCTCTCCCAAAGTCTAAGGCTTTAATTTGAAACAATGAGTAAAAATCCTAAAATATAACACTTATGTATTCTGCCCAAAAGTAGTACCCTCATGAACATGACACAAGCCTCGCATTCGCGAATCAAAATTTTTGTTGCCCCGGAAAATAGTCTGTGGATCGCATCTGAGCTCCGCGATTAAGAAAGCAAACAAGCCAACACATCGCAAACGCGAGCTCCATCTCGCGAATGCAAAAGCTAGCGACCCCCCCCCCCCCCCCCCC
>ML303022.1:45594-58265 GCA_005239505.1 Nicotiana paniculata
AGCGACCCCCCCCCCCCTCCCCAGCATGCTCCAACTCTATGCGAACGTTATCCGATACGCGAATGGGATGGCGAAGCTTACCATAACTACGCGAACACGAAATCAACCATGTGAACATGAATAACACATCTCCAACTCCTAAACTCACATCGCGAATGTGACCCTTGAAACGCGAATGTGGTGCAGAAATACCAGCTGACCAAGATCCTTATCTGCAATTGCTTTCCTAGCTCAGCACAACAAATTACCAGCAACTCAGCTGCTCCAAAACACATAAATTGTCTGAAACAACCAGTGATCACACCCGAGCCCCTTGGGACCTCATCCAATTACACCAACAAGTCCAAATATAATATCCAAACGTATCCAAAGCCTTAAAATATGGCAAATAATATCAAAATTACGAATTGAAGATCAAAATCATTCTCTTAGCTTTCAAACATTTTAACTTCGCCGAACTCATCTAAATCATGCTTAAACATTCTAGATTACAATCAAACTCTGCACACAAGTTCTAATACACCAAATGAACCTACCCAAAGTCTCAAAATCATAATTTATATCTGATACCACCAAAGTCAACTTATGATCAAACTTATGAACTCTCCAATTCTTCAAATTGCAACTGTCGATAAATAGAGTCAAACCTTCTAGGAACATCCAAATTCAAGTCTGAACATACATCTAAGTCCTAAATATTTATACGAACCTATTGAAACCATCAAATCATGATTCCAAGGTCGTTTACTCAAAAGTAAAATCTTGGTCACCTCGTCCAACTTAAGTTTACAAATTAAAAATCACTCTTCCAAATATCCTGAACCTCTCAAATATTGAAACCAACCATACATGTATGAAATGACCCAAAATTCCAATTGCGGGGCTGTGATGGCGCCTAGCAGTGAATGGAAGCCAAGTCAACATAACATATAATATTAAATGGAAGAGCAATAAATATCTAATAATTGATCAAAAGACATAACATAATCCACCCCGAGAATTTGGTGTCACAAGTACATAAGCGACTAGATCCAGCTAAATACAATATTTGAAAGAAGTACAACACTATCCGAAATAAAATAGAAATAGTACAAGAAAAAGGAAAGTTACTCCAGGGTCTACGAACGGAATGCGGCTCTACCTCGAATCATTGACTGGTAGTTGCTAAGTACCTCTCAGGACTCCGTTGGTACCAACGCCAAAATATGCACATGAAGTGCAGAAGTGTAGTATGAGTAGAACCGATCCATTGTACTCAGTCGAGCCTAATGTAATAACGGAATGGGGAAAAAGAAAGGGGAAACAACCAGATCAATATGTACAGAATCACCAAGTAAGTCTCTTTCCAAAATAAGGAACGAAATTGCCAAGCTAAATTCACAATCCAAGTATCAAGTAAGAGAAATAAAATCATCAAATTGCACGGTATAGCCCTTCGTATTTTTACTCATATCCTCACTATATAATATGAATAAAGTATGTGCACCGCATCACCCTTCATTATTTTACTCTCATCCTCATATAATATGATAATGGGAAGTATGTGCACGACATCACCCTTCGTGTTTTTACTCTCTTCCTCACATGATAATATAAAAGCAATGGCACGTCATTACCCTTCGTGCTTTAGCCTCACATTCACTCAAGCAATGATATCAATATGCAAATATGGCACGACAACACCCTTCGTGCTTTTCGCTCTTGCTCACCAAGTAATAATAAAAACCCAAAGTACCAATCAAGGTGAGAAGCAAATTTTAACTTCAACCATGCTGGTAGAATAATCAAATTCAACTTTCAATATCACCACGACCTTAACATGAGCAATAAACTCGAAAACGAACAGTTAAAGAATAAATAATCTAACTAAGACATGGAAAGCATTGCAAAAGAAACAACATTGTACAAATGATATAAATTTCACCAGCATGCTTTAACTCATGAAAACATATATATGTACTCATCACCTTGCATATATGACGTCCCCACATATAGTCCATGTAGAAAATAGACCAAATAAGTCCTAATTTCCATAAGTCAAAATTAACCACGTCACTATCTCTTTTCGCAAAAAAATCACAACCAGCGCGGTTTTTTCTTTCAAACAAGCCTCCAAACTAGCCAAATCTAGTCAATTACTGATCAAATAATTTAAAATAAGCTTTAGAAACTACCCACAAATAAAAAAAGGTTCAATTCTGATCATTTTAAAAAAATCAACTAAAGTCAAACCCGGGCCCGCTTGGTCGAAATCTAAGATCCGGACCAATTTTTGATTACCCATTCACCCCGAGCCTGGATACGTGATTTGTTTCGGAATTCGACATCAATTTGAGAGTATAAATTGCAATTTGACGAAATCCCTAAATTCTACCCAAAACCCCTAACTTCTACCATGAAATTCATAGGTTTGATATTAAAAATTCATGAAAACTAATGGGGAATTGATGAAAAATGAATTAGAGTTGCTTACTAATATATTTGGGGAGAAGAAGTTCTTCAAAAATCGCCTCTAGGGCGTTTAAGGCTGAAAAATGGTGTAAAATGATCTAAGTCTTGATTTTTTCTTCTTTTACCCAGCTGCAGACGTCGCAATTGCGAACTCCTGTTCGTAATTGTGATGGCTGCAAATGCGAAACACTAACCGCAAATGCGATTAGTGCGTCAGACCTTCAAACGTTGCAAATACGACAAAATCTCGAAAATACAAATAGCCCCTTTATCTTAAATGCGAGCTTCGCTTCGGATTTTCAATGTTGCTAGCCCCCATCTCCAAGCCGCAAAGTCGACTCCAAGGTTGCAAATGTGACCACCCTCTGTCCGCAAATGCGACCATATCTTTCCATTTGCAAAGTCATCAACCCTACCACATATCTCATTTGTGAGTCCGACTTTGCGATAGTGGGACTCGCAATTACGAATAGGTCATCGCAAATGCGAGACCTGCAGACCTAAGACCCAACAACAAGCATCAGCAGTTCATACTCTCCAAAATACTTCCAAAACTCATCCGATCCACTCGGGCTGCAAATAGAAGATGCACACAAGTGTAATAATATCCTACAATTTGTTCCCTACCTCAAATCATCAAAATAACATCAAATAATAAGAAACAATCACCAAACTATAAATTTCAACTTAAAACTCAACTTTTTGCCAACTTTCACATAATGTGTCGAAATGCGTTCGGGTCACTTCAGACCTAACCAAATGTGTGTACAAGTCCAAACATATCATATGAACTTACCAGAATTGTCTAAACACCGACCCGGGGTCGTTTACCAAAAATATTGACCGTGGTCAATTCTAGCCTCATTTTATGTCAAAAATCACATTTTCTTCAAAATTTCACATGAAAGCTTTCGGAAAAGCGACACAGACCACCACACAAATAAATAAACATAGAATGAAACTATGAGAGGTATTGAAATACACAAATTAAGGCTAGTATTCAAAATGACCTATAGGTCATCACAACGCAAGCCATAATGCATCATATAAAACTACTCAAGGTCTCAAACCACCGAACGACATGCTAAAATCAAAATGACCGGTTGTTTCATTATACATTCTAAAAATTTCCTAGAGATCTGCAAACTAGGTCTGCAATCAACATATTGGTTCGATGGTTCGTGAACCGAGTCGTTGATCAGACCAATCCATATCTTCAGCCTTAGGTGCCTAGTTATTTATAGTTCATATACCGATTTTGAAGTCCGCGGATGAGGTTGCAGATTGGACCTATCAGATGTCAACTCTATCAAGACATGCTCTGATCGCGCACAAACTCACCGGTACTCCTCCAAGCCATCCCGACAAGTCCAAATACCCTATATGGCCTTATACAAAGGATTAAAGCACATACGAAAATATCACAACTAAGAATCAAGCTCCAAACCATCTTATGAACTTCTAAAAAACCATCAAGTTTTAACATTAATGAAATAGTGTTGAACTGCACTCGAACCTCTCGAACTCTAAATCGAACATTTAGACATGTCCAAAATTATCGTACAAACCTATTAAAACCTTTCAATCATGAACCTAAGCTCGCATAATCCAAATATTAACTTTGGGAAACCCTCTTAACTTGATGCTTTTAGTTACTAACCACGGGTTCCAAAATGCTTCCGAACCTTTTAAGATCAATATTGCCCATATCCGCAAGTATTCTAAAACTCAATACAATGGTTGGGGCGTTAAAACAAAAAAGGAAAAATGAACGGGGGAAGAAGAGGGGAGATGAAGAGGGGAAATAATGAATCATCTGGGTGTTTTATTAAAGACTAAAGTTCTCCATCTAATGAATAGGAAATATGAATGAGGTGGTATTTTGGATAAAGAAAAGGGTACATTGCTAACTTTCCGTTCTCATGTTGTAGTATGTTAGCAAGACTCTATATATAATTTTCCAATAAAGGGATTCAATTGAACCCTACCTTGATTGTGGCTTCGCCATGGGCTTCATGTATGTTTGATGCTTAAAGATTTTAAGATTTATTTAATAGGTAAATTTCTCGCTAAATGCCCGTCACAACTGTGTATGGTCGAAATCGGGGACTACGATTTTGGGACCGTTATGGAACCCCATGACTGACCTCGAGGAGCCCGAAGCGAAATTCATTGTTCGATCTGGGGGTGTATCCCTCGAGGAAGCACATCGAAGGCTCATTGTGCTCGACCCCGATGCAGTCTAAATCGATGACCATCGTGGAAATGCGGTAAATTCTCAAGGGCACGTGGCTAGAGCTGACCAAGTCTGCAAGAGTGGTACAAGTCCGTACCAAGCCATTAAATAGTTGTACCAGCTGTATTTATTTGTAATAATTGCACATGTACTATGTTGGGATTCCCCCTCCTATATAAAGGGGAACCCTGTCATTTTTTGGGACACATGAATATTGAATACAACAAGAATATTCTCTGCTTCCTTATCTAAACGTGCCCTAACAATTGGTCCTCAGATTTATTGCTTTTCATTTATCGTGTTCATTAATTGTTCTTCATTTATTGCTCATTATTTATCATAAAGGGTTATCCTCAAGGCCCTCCATACTGTTGTTCCTCCATAGACCGTCCTCTGTTGGGCATTATAGCTCAACCTCGAGGCCTTATTTCGGCCAGCTCGAGACCCTATTTTGTAACTGCTTGGTTTGCATGTTGCTATTTTTCTTTACTCTTACCTTATTTCCCTAACTCGCACATAGCATCTATTTCCTAACAAATTGTATTAAAATAAATCAAATATTTTTAGAACCAAATAATCAAATATAATTGTCATTAACATTTTCAAGGTAAACAGTTTGGCGCCCACCATGGGGCTAAAAATAATAGTGATTGGTTTAGTGCTGGTTTTTTCTAAAAATACAAGTTATTCTTCATACTTTTTCTTGTCCAAGAATCTTTGATTTCAGGTAAGAAAATGTCTACCTTAGTGAATGCACATGAAAATAAAGGTCCTGAAGATCATAGAGAGAACGATGTAGCTCTTTCAGGCACCGGTGTACCACTGTAAAACCCTGGGGTGGCAGCAGCACCAATCCCCGTGGATGTGGGCTCACGGAACGCCTAATATGTCGATATAAGTTTTCATACCGATTGAAGTGTACGCCGGGAAAACCAACAGGAAGCGCAGAAAACTCCAGCTCGGGAGGAAGGAGAAGTTAGCCCTCATGTCATTTTTGAAATGTTACAGGCACAAAAAGTGTCTATTGCTCAGATACAAAGCCATAAAAAAAACCCAAGCACAGCACCGTCGGAAACGGCTCCTCGAGTCGAGCTTGCACCGGAAAGGTCGAGCAACAACGGATCAGCAGCCGACCCCGTTATTATGAAGATGCTCGAAGACCTCACAAAGAGAATTGAATCAGGTGAAAAGAAGATAGAAGCTAACGGCAAAAAAGGTGGAGACCTATAACTCGAGGGTTGATCAGATCCCGGGTGCGCCCTAGATTCTGAAGGGTGTAGATTCAAAGAAGTTCGTGCAAAATCCATTCCCATCAAGCGCAACTCCGAAGCCCACCCCGAAAAAGTTCATAATGCTCGATCTTCCGAAGTATAACGAGACCTCAGACCCCAACGAGCATATTACTTCTTATAATTGTGTTGTGAAAGGGAACGACTTAAAAGATGAAGAGATTGAGTTCGTCCTGTTGAAAAACATTGGAGAAACACTGTCAAAGGGGGCCATGATGTGGTATCATAACCTACCCCTGAATTCAATAGATTCGTTAGCCATGTTGGAAGACTCTTTTATAAAGGCGCATGCCGGCGCCATCAAAGTCGCTACAAGGAAGTCCGACGTCTTCAAAATCAAACAGAGAGAAAATGAGATGCTAAGGGAATTTGTATCTCTATTTAAAATGGAGCGAATGGAATTACCACCAGTCTCTGATGACTGTGCAGTGCAGGCCTTCACTCGGGGCTTGAACGAATGAAGCTCGATAACTTCGAAGCAGCTAAAGCAGAACTTGGTTTAATATCCCGCCATAACTTGGGCGGATGTGCACAACAAATATCAGTCAAACATCAGGGTCGAGGACGACCAATTGGGAGCCCCCTCGGGCTCAGTATACCCTAACAGGCTCTTAGCAAAGGAATCAAGGTTTCCAGAGAGAGAACTGAGGCCAATCAAGGAAATGTACCAACCGTACATCAAAGATCGAAGAAACGCCCCGAGGTGCAATATACCTCATAATGATCGAAAGATGGATCAACGTCATAATTCACGGGGACTCGTGAACAAAGCCGGGTTCGACAGGCACACATGGCCGGTGGAGGCACCCCGGTAATCTGAGTACAACTTCAACATTGATGTTTTGGACATTGTATCAGCCATAGGTAAAATCAAAGATAGTAGATGGACAAATCCCATATTGTCAGATCCTTCACAAAGTAACCCTAAGTTGGTGTGCGAATATCATGGCACTCACGGTCATAGGACCGAGGATTGAAGACAGCTCCGAGAAGAGGTAGCCGGACTGATCAGTAAAGGGCGCCTTCGAGAGTTCCTCACCGACCAAGATAAAAATAAATTTCAGGAAAGGGAGGCGAACAGGAAAAATGAAACAGAAGAACCACAACACATCATTCACATGATCATTGGAGGTATCGACACTCCATAGGGACCCGTTGTCAAGCGAATGAAAATATCCATCACCAGGTAAAAGTTAACTTGGAGTTACGTACCCGAGGATGCTCTCACATTCAACGAAGAGTACATCGAGACCCTGTCTCAGCCTCATAACGACCGATTAGTAATTTCTTTTCTTTTGAATAAATTTCAAATTAAATGTGTGCTCGTGGATCCAGGTAGCTCGGCCAACATAATTAGTTCAAGGATGGTAGAATAGCTCGGGCTGCTCGACCGGATCGTGCCCGCCTCTCGAGTCCTCAATGGATTCAACATGGCGAGCGAGACAACAAAAAGGGAGATCACCTTCCCGGTCAACGTGTCCGGTACAACCCAAGATACCAAGTTTCATGTCATCGAAGGTGACATGAGGTACAATGCCTTACTCGGGAGGCCGTGGATACACTGTATGAAAGAAGTCATCAACCCTTCATCAAATGATGAAATTTCCAACGAAGGACGGAATAAAAACAGTATACGGGGAGCAGCATGCAACAAGAGAGATGTTCGCGGTGCACGATGTGGCACCGATATCGTCGCCTTCATCATCAAAGGAGCCAAAGGAAAAGCAAATAGCCAAGTAGAAATCACATACTACATTCTCAGCTGCACCCAATGGATGAATAAAGGACCGTGCCGCATCCTCAGAACGAGCAATTGAAACGTATCGAGGCTCGAACGCTACCAGAGTTAAGGTACAACCCCTCCCTTTCTTATTTACGTTTTCAACTAACTCATATGCAGGTGTTCGATTGATAGCAATCGAAGCACATTCCAGCTCGAAGAACTTAAGTTATAAAGCATGTGTTGTGCTCTTTTTCCCTTAGATCGGATTTTATCCCAAATGGGTTTTAGCGATGAGGTTTTTAATGAGGAAGCATCCATATGCTACCTAAGGAGAACTCATCAAGTAATCAAGGATTCTCTTCGACCAACCTCGAATACTGGGGGGCATGCCCCCGGGAGATCGCCTCCTCGAAGAAATTGAAACATGCCAAAGAGGGTCTCGACAGGAGAATGTTGTAACGGACCAAACGGTCGAATGAACCGTGTCCGCATAGAATAATCAGACTCTCGACGACGAAAACATGTACGCTTGTATAAAGAAATCGAAGGAGTATATATTATCATCAAAACATTTTATGCTGCAAAGAAGTTTGCTATTTTCACAAGAAACAGCTCCAGGGACAAAAACTCCCGAACTCTCGGGGATAGTCATCAATATTCAGCTCAGCGAGCCATCTAACCTCGAGCTCGTAAGACCTCCATGAGGCAACATCGAACCTGTAAGCCCTCAATGAGGCAACCTCAAGCTCATAAGCCCTCCATGAGGCAACATCGAACCTGTAAGCCCTCAATGAGGAAACCTCGAGCTCGTAAGACCTCCATGAGCCAACATTGAACCTGTAAGCGCTAAATGAGGCAACCTCGAGCTCGTAAGCCCTCCATGAGGCAACATTGAACCTGTAAGCCCTCAATGAGGCAACCTCAAGCTCGTAAGCCCTTGATGAAGCAACATCAAATTCATAAGCCCTCAATGAGTCAACATCAAATCTGTAAGACCTCAACAAGGCATGCCCAAATTTGTAAGACCTTAAAAAGGCATAATCCCGATATTAAAGTCAAGGCTATATATTCGAACTTGTAAGACCACTAAAAAGTCATACCCTTGATATAGGCGTCGAGACTACCTCACTAGGGGACTAAAAGGCTACGGCCAAACATAAAGACTACGGTCATATCAAAAGGCTCCGGCCAAATTAGCGCGACTCGGAGACGTCCGACTGCCGCCATAAAACTACAGGCCTTCAAATAGTTCGAAAATACTTCAAAAAGAACCGGTTAATCAGGCCACCCTCGGCATAAGCAAAAGAGCTTCGATCATATCAGCTCCAAATAATGAAAGGGCTTCAAAACAATCAGCCTTCAAGAAAATGGCTTAAAAAATTCAACCTTCGAGCGAAGCTCCCGAAGTGATCATTTGTCGTCACATATCGACTCAAAATTGAGGTTCTGTCGAGCCGTCGAAGAGTCAGACGAACACAAAATCGGAGCATCAAGACCGGTTTCTTCTTCGAAACTGAAAAAGTAGTACCTGAATAAATCATCCTCTCTCTGAGAGGCCCCAACATCGGGAGCTTCCCTGTTCTGAGAATCCTGTATTTGCCCCGGCAAAAATGACGGCCCGATTGCAAATCGCCCAGGGCATCGACTTCTATCGGGGCTTCCTTTCGCCATCGAAGAATCCCGAAATCAGCTCCTCCAACTAGGTATTCGTCGGCACAAGTCGCATCCTGTCCAACGGTTGGCTCGGGGACTACACCCAAACCCTCCTCGCGGGTCTCCTCAGTGCAAGGTGGGTCCGTATCGACCACCTTCGACTCGGCAGTCTTCTGCCCAGCAACTTTCGAAGCATCAGCGCTTCGTCTTACCCTTTGTACCAAAGGACAACTATCACTATCTTCGTCTTCAGTACAAAGACTTTCTGCAGTTGCCGAGGTCAAAACCGTGGAATCGATCTTAGGCTTTTGAGCCTTAGGTTTCTTTGGTTTCAGAGACTCTGCTGGCGTCTCCTTCTTCCTCTTTTTTCCCTTGGTAGGTTGTTGGGCCTCTTCTTTGCCAGGAGGAGGCGGTCTCATTGAAACAGCTTCCCCGAGGCCTATACAAACATAAAATATGGGACTTGTCGCCATGAAATCAACTCATAGAACTCTAGAAGTGACAGTGATGAGAGCATACCATGATTCTTGGCCTGCCATCGCGTCTTGGCCAAATAACGCCAAACGCGCTCATTATATGGAGAGGTGGAATCCAAGAGCTTAACCCATCCCGGGAGGCCCTTGACTGCACCAGGGAACCACACGGTTGCTATGCAATCAGAAGATAATAAATTAAAAAGCAAAGGGGTCAGTTCAAAAGAAGAAAAAGAGGCGATCCAGGTGATAAAACATGCTCGATATAGGGACACTTAAATCTCATGTTCCATTCCTCCAGGAATGGCATCTTCCCGACAGGGATGAGGTCCGAGGTCCTGACTCGAACAAACCGGCTCATTCATCCCTGCTCTTTGTCTTCGTTGATGCAGGCAAAAAATGCTTTGGCAGATCGACGTTGCAGCTTGACTATGCCCCCTCGATAGAGACGAGGGCTATATAATCTGATCAGATGATCGAGGGTGAAAGACATCCCCCCAACCATGTTCGAGAAATATCTAATCATATTGACAATTCTCCAGAAAGAAGGATAAATTTGACTGAGCGTCACTCGATACTGACGACAGAAATCGAGGATCACCGGGTCTATCGGTGGAGAAGAAGAATTTACGGGGCCTAAAGTGAAAGGATACATATATATGCTGAGGAATCCAACTTTATGTGTAACTATGCTTTCCTCATATGAAGGTATTTCTACTTGTACAGCTTGCCCCCAGCGGCAATCTATCTGCACCTTCTTAACGTCGGTCACCACACTTATGTACCGCTGAGACATGGGCTCGCATCGGCCTGGTGTCGAGGGTGGTTTATCAATTTTGAAATCGGAGGATGTCTCAAAAGGACCGGGAGTGCACTCCTCAATACGGTGAGGCACTTTTGATTTTCCCTTAGACGGGCCTGACGAGGAAGTAATTCCCTCTTTTTGAGGGACCGTATTAGAAGTTTTGGCTATGGCTATAACAAATTTCCAAAGCAAGAAGATGAAGAAGTGAATGCAGAAGAAGGATGAAAGCAATAAACTGTTAGCAAAGATTTGAAGGCTTGAAGTTATTGTAAAAGTTTGAAAGATGGAAAATGGAAGTATTTATAGGAATCGTTCGAGCATGTTGGAGAAGCGGAAAGGTCGACCAATAATGGTTCGTGGGCTTTTCGAGAACCGTGCTGATAGCGACCACTGTGCAGCCTTTCTGTCACTACATTTAATGATCTCACGTGGCTAACATCATAATGATGATATAGAAGAGGCAAGAACTCAAGATCGTTTCTTATTATTTCATTCTAAGAAATACGGGGACTATCTGTGTACGGCCAAAATCGGGGAGTCTAATTTTGGAACCGTTATGGCACCCCATGACCGACCTTGAGGAGCCTGAAGCAGAATTCATTGTTCGATCCCGAGGTGTATCCCTCGAGGAAGCACATAGAAGGCTCATTGTGCTCGACCCCGGTGCAGTATAAATCGGTGACCATCGTGGAAAGGCGGAAAATACCCAAGGGCACGTGGCTAGAGCTGACCAAGTCTGCAAGAGTCGTACAAGTCCGTACCAAGCCATTAAATAGCTGTACCAGCTGTATTTCTTTGTAATAATTACACATGTACTATGTTGGGATTCTCCCTCCTATATAAAAGGGATCCTTGTCATTTTTTAGGACACATGAATATTGAATACTACAAGAACATTCTCTGCTTCCTTATCTAAACATGCCCTAACAACTGTTCCTCAGATTTATTGTCTTTCAGTTATCGTGTTCATTAATTGTTCTTCATTTATTGCTCATTATTGATCATAAAGGGTTATCCTCGAGGCCCTACATACTGTTATTCCTCCATCGACCGTCCTCTATTAGGCATTATAGCTCAACCTCGAGGCCCTGTTTCGGCCAGCTCGAGACCCTGTTTTGTAACAGCTTGGTTTGCATGTCGCTACTTTTCTTTACTCTTACCTTATTTTTCTAACTCGCACTTAACATCTATTGCCTAACAACTAGTATTAAAATAAATAACATATTTTTAGAACCACAAAATCAAATATAATTGTCATTACCATTTTCAAGGTAAACAATAACCCCGGAGTTTTATACCAAGATAGATCGTATGATATTTGTGGGAGCAAAATCAATGCACGTGATAATAATGACCAGTGTTACAGGGTCAATTTTCGCACTATTGACACTGCACGGCAGTAGCCACACACAGCCACTCAGCCTCACTATTTTCTGCTCACAGTTTTAGACTTAGCCAAAATTCCAGACTTTCAGAAAACATAAGCACACACACATATACAGGTAACAATACCCAACCTTTATTAATCTCTCAGAATTACAAAGGATACTTGTTGGAAAGGCTTACAAGACATCTCATGCCTTGTACCAACGAAATTACACACCTATATAGGGCTGCCATAGGCAGATTTACAAAGGGGCAGTTAGGGGCAGTTACAAACCATGTGCCAAGCACATGTCTGTCCTAAAAATAAGCCAACTACTTAGTTTGAATTCAAATTCAAACTCTCCCACGAAATTGCATTATCTTCAGCAACTGAACCAACTGCTCATGTGCCAAGCACATGAGTTTAACTTCCACAGCACATGCCTTGCACACTTCTTCAGTCACATGCCTTGCACACTGATTTTCCAGCTTCTTGCCCACACTTAGCTTCCTGCCTTGCCTTGTCTTTTGGACCATGTCTCGCCCACAATCTTGTGACCATGTCTTAGCCATGAACCTAGCCGTCTCACTGATCCGCATGCATGCCTTAGTAAAGTGCCATGCGCCTTCTTTGCCTTAGCCGTTGCCCACGATCAAGGCTGCCTTGCCATCGCCC